>JAOEHX010038509.1:0-13476 GCA_025448015.1 Bolborhynchus lineola | reverse complement strand
CAGCGCGGTAACAATGGGAGATAAGGAAAGAGTCCGCAGTCTTTACACTTCTGCGTACGCTGAAGGCGTTAGTCTTACGTGTGCCTTACAGGCACACCAGCCTGTGCATACGAGGAGCGAATTTGTCGCTGTTACAGTTACACATATGATTCAGTAGATTGAGTTTCAAAATACATTTCAGCCTCTCTGCAAAGTTGTCGGCAAGTTGTTGGATACATTTAAGAAGGCAATGCCTTATAATAAAATACATGGTGTGAAAATTTGTCTTAAATGCCCGAAGCAAAGACATAGGTGGTCTGGAAAATGTTGCAGGTGAACAGTTGATTCGTGTGGTCAGGTTTTAGTACTGAGAAATGCTTCAGTCTCTTACAGATGTGGACCATGGATATGTAATTCCTGCAATTTCAGTGGGACCAGAAATTACACATCAACGGTATATCAAACCCCAAAGGAAGCACAAACCTAGCTATGAATTTTAATGCTTTTCTAAAGTCATTATTCTTACTGTGTTGAAAAGCGAGTGCAGCCATTTAATTGAGATGTTAGAGGCACAAGTAAATTTCAGTCCGCAGTACCAACCTTGCCTTAATTTAAAAGGCAGGAGTTTGCTAATTCACTCTCAAACTATAGCTTGGTGGAGGAGCAGAAGACTGTAATATATTTCTGGGGTTTGAGTACTAGCAATCAAAATAATGGAACCACTGAAAGACTGAACAAAGACAAAGTGGAAGTGGACAGTGCAGTTACTGTAAGCTGGCTCTACTCTTACAAATGTGTATGAAATGTACAGCTGAAGGGTCAAAACAGATTTCTGGAATTCTGTCTTCCAAGAAGTCCAAAGAGATGGCCCGAGATAGGCACTCATGGAACTCTTCATTAGTGGCATTAGGGATTTTTGAAGCCTGATTGCTGGAGCTCAATCTCTTGACTGGAGCTAGAGGATGTCTCCTGGCATGTTTGTCACTGTTCTCCGTGAAAGCAGGTAATGCAAATGTGCCTAGAAGAAACTGGAAAATGAAGAAGCTGTTCTCTGTTCTTTATAAATAGCTGTGCTTTTTCAAGATTGGTATTTAGAAGTAGCAATCTAAAGATACATTTTCTTAAGCTTCATATAGTTAAAAAAACCCAACCCTCAGCCCCTGTCAGTGATGCACTATAGCGACAGCATGCAGAGACCATTCCTGAGCATGAAGGAGCTGCTGAAGCAACAGGAGAGAAGAGCTCACGGCTTGCATGAAGCAGTCTGAAGTCTGCCTTCCTTCCTCTCAACTATGTGAAGCCAAGAATACTGTTCTGTTCCTCCTCACCCCTACACACGCTTCAGTACTGAGGACCATCTCATCACTGTGCCTTCTTCCAGTTTGAGTGCTTATGGGAAGCTTGGCAAAAAGCAGTGCATACTCTCATAATCTCTCATTATTAGGAGCATCTTTTGGGGAAAGAAGTGAGAGATGTGAATCATTCCTGAGTGTTAGTTTCAGAGAAGAGAGAATGAAAGTGGTCAGTGTAAAGAGAAAGGAGCACTTAACTTTGCTTACTGAATGTCAGTAATCAAAGCATGCCTTGTATAGCTAGTAACTAGTTACTCTGAGGCAGGTAAAGAGGGTTTTTTTTTTTATTTTTTATCTTTTTTTTTACCCTGACAAAGGAGAACTAGAAATAGAAAAATGTTAGCCTAAGCAGTATAGTTGCCTTCAGAAACCCATATTTTTCACAATCAAGTGTTTATCATTCTTTTTAAAGGTACTTCAGTTACTTATTTCTAGGAACTGAAGTTTCATGTCCAGAAAAAGCTCCTATTGGTACAAGCTGTAGCTGCCCATCTGCCTAGCAACACAGATCATCACAAACAAACTACTCTGGAGCTCCCTGGCTCCCAAGAACTGAAGCATCCAAATACAGTCTCTCTATTGACAGCTAAATATTCTTAGTGCATTTCTTTGCCAGTGTTGGTTATTTCCTTCATGACCATGACCTCCGATGCAGGGTATGTTCTGGTGGACTATTAAGGCTGTTGGCCAAAACAATGAAATTTGCAGATGTGGCCAGCAGTGTTTCTAAACGGCTGGGCCAAGCTGATACTAGTTACACTGGCTAAGAGATGCTGAAGCCAAACAACCTCATCAATTCAGCTTGACAAAATCTGACACCAGTTTTTATTGTTCCTTTATCGTGATCATCCCTTCCCCTTTTGACCACTAACTCTTTGAGGGGAAGATCATGAGTCACCTAATGACCACCTCTTGTATTATTTGTTTCTGTGCTATTACTAGTTGCAGGCCTAACTAGAACCGTTCACAGGAACTAATTTCTTTAGATTAATCCAAGTTACAAATCTTCTTTACTGAGTAGCCATCTCATGCTGTATTATTTGGAAGATTTCAGCAAAATAAGTTAAACAGTTCAAGCTTCATAGCAAAGTCTTGAATTCTGGCACTGAGTTCTCTCATTGTCAGGAGCATGCGGCTTCTGTCCACTTGAAAAATCCACTCCAAATATGGACAAAATAAGAGACTGAAAATTTTTACGCTTCATTTGGCCAATGTTTGGGACATCCTTCAGGAAGTTGCAGCTGTGTTTTGTTTGCCCCAGCCATGCTCTGGGCTGGAATTGCAGAAGGAATGAAAAGGGAAAAGGGGTTAAGGGGCATCTCAGGTGAATATTGGTGCCTGTAGACTGGAGGTGGGAAGGCAACTCATCTGTCACCATGCCTGGACTGGCAGCCACTGCCTGTGGCACCAGGGGTGAAGAACAGAGATTACTGCCTCTGCGGGCAGGCCCAAATGCGTGGGGACATGGACAGCTTGAATCACTACAGGGCAATTCAAGCAGCAGTGGTTTGTAATGGGGAATAAGATACTCCCAACACATTATGTGCATGTGGATCACTGCTGTGCCATGTAGCAGAATTTGGAAGTTATTTTTGTTGGTTTCTTCAACTTTTGGGAATTTGGAGGTGCTAGTTAGATTCCCAAGTGAAGGAGTCACAGGTTAGGTAATTGTGGTAGGGTTATTCTGCAGTCCTCAGGTGCTCTGTCTGTATATGCACTTTTAATGACAAAATCATACTGAATATTTCCCTCCCTTGAAGTAGATCATGTGTTCCCCCCCCCTTTTTTTTTTTATTATTTTTTATTTTTATTTTTTCATCATTTCGGGGTTGTTGGTTTTCTTTAACGTAGTTTTATTTGGGAGATCTGAATTAATTTAGAAATGCACTTGCTACTTTGATATGACAGCCCTTTATTACTTCATTTCTATAATTGCTGTTGTTAGTTCATGCAGTGCTGCATTCAGCTGTGGGAATAAGATTAAATAAATATATTCCATTTTTCCCTGAATTTATCACAAAGAACTAGACTACATACTTTGCTTGAATTCATCTTGGATATAATACTGCTGGTGAAGTTAACCTAACCCAAACTTGACTTTGAACTTCAGTTGGTTTTGAGTTTTGCTGATCCTGAACCAGAACTGAACTAGAAAACTCAGGTCACATGAGCCTGAACTGAAACTAGATGGAAAAATTACATTAACTTCAGTAGATAGATACTTATGTTTGTTTTATGCATGTAACTGATCTCTGGGACATAATTTTAATAAATACATTTAAATTGTTCAGAATAATCAAGTTTCTATATTTGCCTCAACCCAGAGCTGAATGTACACATTAAGTGGTGTAGAATGATAGCATTCATAACTTGAAACAAGCAAAATTTAGTCTGTGCAAATTGGGTAAGTGTCCATAGGGAAACTGAAACATGGTTTTCTGCTTTTTTTTAATAGTTTTGAAATCTTTGCTTAGACAGCAATGGTATACTTAGGGAATCCAGTGGGAGAAGTTGTACAGGTAATAGAGAGTCACAATAGAAATGTACTTGGAAGTTCACTATTTGCCATCAGACAAGTATGGAGTACATACTGCTGAAAAAGATCAGAGATTATTAAGTCTAATATAACAGTAATTCCAAATACTGTTCATGTATTGGACAATTTCTAGAGCATTACATGTTTTATATGATGTTATATATGTTTGATAAACTGAAAATTGCTTTTAGAACATGTGAGTGGAAAGCTATTCTTTATTCCTAACTAAGGAGTTAGCTGAAGAAATAACTGTAACTGATACACTAAACAACAGGAAGCATATTGAAATTCATTATCTTTGGTGGAGAAATCATGCCAAATCCGAGCACTGTGACACATAAGTGGTAGTGTATTTGAATGCCTCAGAAATAAGGAAGATAATGAAATTAAAATCTGTGTACCACATACAGGGACTATGCACATGTTAAATCTCATCAATGTTTTCTAAAATATTTCCCATTGCACAGAAAATTCTTTTTCATTAAGACTTACCCTTTAAAGTATATCAGACTTAAAAGAATTATGCATATCATATATATGTATATAAAACCAAGCAAAGGTTACAGAAGGCAGCAAAATACACCTATTTGTTCAAATATGAATGTGGAAAGAGCTATTCAAGATGAAACTTAAGCTGAGGAAAAGTCCATACAAAAGGTCTAAAAAAAACCCCAAACAGTACAGCATATTAAAATTGAGCGGTAGAATTGAGTAAATAGTAAAATTGAGGTAGAATAAAAGTAAATGTTTCAAGGCTTGGAAACAAGAGATGGAAATAGAGTAGAAGAATGCAGATGTACATTCTTTGTCAATGTTAATTAAGGACCATATTCAGTCACTAGAAAGTAAAAAGAACAAGGAATAAAATCATAGTTATAGAATAGTTAGGGTTGGAAAGGACCTTAAGATCATCTAGTTCCAGCCTCCCTGACATGAGCAGGGACACCTCACAGTAAATCGTGTCACCCAAGTTTGTCCAACCTGGCCTTGAACACTACCCCGGTTGGAGCATTCACGGCTTCCCTGGGCAACCCATTCCAGTGCCTCACCACCCTTACAGTAAAGAATTTCTTCCTTATATCCAATATAAACTTCCCCTGTTAAAAGTTTTAACCCATGATTCTGTGATATTTAAACCTATAGACTTTTTTTGTGTTAACTTCAGTGGAAGCATGAAGAGGACTCTTCTGAAGGAGGTAAACCAACTGCAAACTGATGTGTTACAGGAAATGTCGAGATACCTAATTTTATTTGTGCCAGACAACAAAGCAGTGCTGGAAGCTGAGGTGTTGAAAAAGCAGGAAATGGTGATAGGAAGGCAAGAAAGTAAATGTATATAATTCCATAAATGAAGTAATACTAGTCAAAGAATTTCAAAGGTATTGAAGAATGAACTAACTCATTTTCCAACAAAAAAAAAATGCTCATTTTTTAAAGACCTTAGAATAAATGCCATTAGATAGTTTTAAAAGGCCTTGAAATTACTGAAAATTACACTGAGCTTTACTTCCCTCTCAAAAGAATTAGCAAATATGGAAAATAATATGACATATGCAGGGGCTGACAACCAACGGTAGATAAAACAAAACGTGATATATATATATAAAAAATACTGAAATTGTCTGTTAGGAAAACGAGAGTGTCAGGCGAGGTCTTATCCTGAATAAGAAACACTTAAGAATTGGAAAACAACCCATGGAAATAAATGGTAACTTTTTGTAGTGCAAAAAGTTGATACTGGGTGTTGTGGGATTGTGTATGAGGATGTGCAAGTTGTTATCTTTAGAAATGTCATGGAAAAAGAAATTCTTAGCAAAATAGTAAAATCTGCAGACTTCTGTGTGAAAACTGATGGATAGAAAGGAACTGTTCGGTAAGCTGCCAGATGGACAATAGCATGATAGAAATATGTAGAGTAAAAGCAGTAGAAAGTAAGTTGCACTCTACTACTGAAACTTCTGCCAGCAACAATAAATTGAAGTAGTCAGTGTTAAAAAAAAAAAAGGGTTTTTTTTAAAGAATGTTAAAATAATATTTAAATCACACATGATAAATGTTTAACTTTCTGAATGCTGATAGGACTTGAAAAAATAATTTGATATTTATATAGATACTGGAAACATCGACAATTATATCAAACAGAAAATCTTGCCCAAAATTTATCTGGGAGCTGGATATTCCATATGGTAAGTCTTATGTAGATAACAGAATCTTGGGTCAATCAACCCACTAGTTTGATCTCAGTTGGTAATTTTTTTATTCCTTTGGTCATCAAGCCCAGTACTTAGGTCAGAGCAGCCACTTAATGGAACAGAAATTGCTGTATTTTCTCAGGAAATGAGCATATGTGCTTGCTAATAATGCAATATAAATTGCACATTTTACATCAGCTTTTATAATCAATGAGCTTTGCATAGCTGTTTTGTAGTGGCCTCAAAGGAGACTTTAATGTAACAGAACTCTTTAATTTATTTTTTATTAAATATTGATTTCAGACTGGAAAAAAACCCATCAGAACCTGGTATCAATACTCTCAGTTGTTTACATTTTAATGTGATATAAATAGCTGTTAAACCTCCATGTCTAAAATTACAATTTATGGATTAGTTTTCGTCCACTGCTGTTTCTTTCTGCTAGTTGTAAGGAGTATGTCAGTGGGCATGCAATTTAAGGTTTGTTAATGACTGGATATTTACAACCTCACTATCGTGATTGTTGGACTGTGGAGCTAGCTGAGATAGTACACAGATCTTTTTTAGTTTTCTTGTCACATAAAAGCAAAACTATGTAGCTTGGTCCTTAAAATAGCTTTTTTCTTGGCATATTTTATATACAGTGGCAAGGAGATACCGTCAGAAAATGTTGAGTGACACTACACATTTTTAATGACATACTTTCCTTTATGTTTGTATGGCAGTATTTTAAAATAGGGTAAGGAACAGTATGGACATTTTTAACTTTCATATAGACACACATACACCCAGTAAAGTTAGCCAATAATTTTCACAGGCAATAAAGCATATATATGTATAAGATTCTTCTTTAAAAAACACTCTAGTTTCCAGTTTTAGATCTCTTTCAACATTGCAGAGAAATCCTCAGCTGCTGGTTGAGAGGCCTTGGCATTGACTAAGAATGTCAGAGGAGAAAGAATCCTATAATTATGGAGAAGAAAATTTCTGTTGACAAGAAGATGCATAGTAACTCTTCTGCAAGGTGATTTCTGGCCTTTAGGCCTATTCCCTGATATTCAAGGGAAACCTAGTTTTCATCCTCTTGCTAATAATGGGCTACTCCAACTTCTCAGAACATTATAAAGAAAGACACAGAAGAAGAGGAACCCAGTATGCTTACATCAGGTAAAAAAAGTTAGTAGAAGCAAGAAGGTATCTTCTGGAAACTATTTTGAAATGCAGAAAACCTGTGAGTTCATAAATTCTGTTACATTAACATGATCTGCAGATCACAACTGAGCTTGAGGAATGACTTGCCAAGGCACAAAAAAAAGCCCAACCAAAACCAAACCAAAGCCCAAGTAGTATCAGGATCAGGAGGTTTGCCAAAGAGTTAGTAGGCCCTGTAGACCATCAAGGTGTAAAAGGAACACTCAGAGAAAGCAAGACCATAAAAGAAGGCTACATTCAGGTTTTTGCATCTGCGTTCACAGTGCAACAGCCGGAACTTGGCATTATGGAGCATTTAGCATATCTATCTCAAACATAAGTGCAGGGCAGAGGAAGTTAGAAAACAAACAGATAAAATAAGCAAGACATCATAGAGAACAGGTGGCTTCCATCCAGGAGTTCTAAGAAAACTCAAGTGTCAAAGAGCTGACTTACTAACTGCAGCGTGTAAACGTTCCCTGCAAACCAGGTGGCAAAGGCAAACACAAAGATCGAGGCAACTACACACAAGTGAGCTTGTGTTGCCTATGCTGAATAAGTAATAACTGTCCTACAGAGCAGAATAACTGTACACATATATAAATATGACAATACAGCTTTTGTTGCATTATATCAAGGATACAGATCTATGTGGACAAGGGAGATCTCATGTTTAAGAGTTTACCAAGATTTGTAGGGACAATGAGGTTCCCAGACAAAGCATCATTTAAAAAAAAAAAAAAAGAAAAATGCATCCTTATGCAACAAGAAGCAGCAAGAGGAATAGATAAAAAAATGGCTAAATGACAGGAAACAGAAGTAAAACAGAAATAAAAGGTCAGTTTTCATAGAGAGGGAGATCACAGGAGGAGTCTGCAGGGACCTGTGCTGTGACACGTGCTGTGACTTGTGCTGCTTAATGTATTCATAAATGATCTGGAAAAAAGAGGGTGAGCAGTGAAATATCACAGATTGCTAATGATATTAGGCTATTCAGGTAAAGGAAAGGTAGAGGACGAATTGTGGTACAGTTGAAGGGGTGACTGTGAAGAACTAAAGACACAAGACTGAGTGACAGGATAATAAAACAGCAAATAAAATTTGATACAGTTCTGTAAAGTGGTGCACAAGGGAAAAAATTATATATACAAGGATGGGCTGTAAGCTGATTTTCCACTCAGAAATGAGATCCTTGGGTTTTAATGAACATTTCTATGAAAATATCAGCACAATGTTCCCTTTTACTGAGAAAAGCAAATCAAATACTGGAAATTATTAAAAGTGGAACAGAACAAACCAGAACATTGTAGCACATCCACCCCAGTATCAATCCATAGTTCTCTGCATATTAAATAGTGTGTACAGTTCTTTCCTTCACATCTCAAAAAAAGCTAAATAGATCTCGGAGTGATTCAGAAAAGATTTGACAAGGATAATCAAAGAAAACATAATGGTTCTGTATGAGGTATATCTATGGGCTGTTAACTCTGAAAAAAAACATGACTTTGGGGAGATACAAAAGGTCTACAAAATCACCAGTGGCAGAGAACAGATGAAGATGGAGACACTGTTGTTTTGCAACCTGAGTACTAAGAATATTAATGGAGCTGGTAGGAGGCATGTTCGAAACAAAAAGTTGTGTTCTCTACATGATTTTAGGCAGAGGAAATCTTTGCTGCAAGATACTGTAGGTTGCTGCAAGATGCAAAGGGTTTAGGAGATAAACCCAACTGGCAAATTAACAGAAGAAAAGTCCATTAAATATAAGGACTGTTAAATAAGAAAACATCCCCCACTGTCCACATTGCAGAAACCTCCAAACCACAGATTACTGGACACTGGTAATGCTTGAAGATAACATGCTTACTTTTTTCATAAGCTCTTCCTTGGGTGTCTTTGATTGGCTGCTGCTGGAAACCAGATACCAAATTAGATGAGTTTTAAGTTCCAAATATTGTAGGTTTTCAGGCAAATACTACATAAAAGAGAAGATTAAGAGGCCATGAGGTTTAACATTATTACAGAACCGTAGAATATCTCAAGTTGTAAGAGACCCATATGGATCATTGAATCCAATTATCTGCTGCTTGCAGGACTACCTAAAACTAAACCATGTAACTAAAAGTATCATCCAGGTGCTCCTTGAACTCTGAAGTTTGGTGCTATAACTACTTCCACGGGAAGCCAATTCCAGTGACTGACTATCCTCTCAGTGAAGAACCTTTTCCTCACGTCGAGTCTGAACTTCCCCTGACACAGCTTCATTCCATTTCCTTGTGTCCTATTGCTGGTCACTGGAGAGAGGAGATCAGCTCCTCCTCCCCTTCCACTGCCTCCCTTGAGGGAGCTGTAGACTGTTGGGTGCACCTCTGAGCCTTCTCAAAGGTGAAGAAGCCAAGTGACCTCAGCTGCTCATTGTAAGTCTTGCCCTCAAGACCTTTCAACATCTTGATCACCCTCCTTTGGACACACTCCTTGGTGGGTTTTATTTTACTATGATCTGAGTCATAAAAGATTGGGATAAACACTGCTGTCTTAAAGAATTAAAAATCTTAATCCATATAGCTGGAAAATAGTGTCAAAACCAGTTACATAGTGAAGTAGGTCACCCATGTGTAAGCACCTAACAGCAGCTCTCTGCAGGGAAGGCATGCTGGTGTCTGAGGGTTCTGCTGGTGATGACTAGGACAGCTGCTAGCTACAAAGGTGTGTCACCTAGCAGAGGGAGAAAATTGACTTAGAAAGCAAGAAAAGAAAGGAAGAGCATATGATGGAAAAAAGGGTATCTCCTTGTATGAGAAGAGGCCACCTCAAGATCCTTCTCGAAAAATAAAAGGAAAATCTTCATGAATTGTCCAAAATACTTTGTTTTTGTTTTTGTTTAAAGGTGGCCACTGCCATTTTGAGAAACAGAAGAGTGCAAATGTGGGAGGTATGAATGCAAGAGGGAGCGTGGCTGTCACATGAGAAGAAGACAGTTTAATTTCCCCCTTTGTGGTTGTATGCTCAGAACTTCTGTCCTTATGTATAGATGGTAGGACATGGCATATTACCTCAATGCAGCCTAAATTAACCCTTTTTATTCATTTGCATAAAGGTAACCTGAAAACAGACTGTATCAAAGATGCTCATCTTTGCTCTTCAGCTATTGCACATTCACCAGATAATAATGCTTGCTGCATTGAACTGTATTAGCTAAGGTTGTGGTTGATTATCATTTCTAATCTCTCCTCTTCTTCATTAAAAATCCTTTCGCACTGGAGCTTTGTCTGCTTTGTTTCAGCTCAAGAGTTATTGGGAAACTTAAGCAAAATCAGCTATTTTTTACTTATATAGCATGAAGGAAAATACATTTTCTGTTCGTCACCAGTTGAAATGTCACACAATCATGATGCAAAAGATGAAATTTGGCTAGTGGCACCATTAAGGAAAGGAAAACAATCTAAGTCTGAAGAAAATAAAACCTTTATTTTGATGCTGGAGATATTTCAAACTGAAATACCTGTATTGATGCAGCAAGAAACACTACTCATTCTAGGTGATATATAGCTAAAATTGTTTACAGGCCTATATGAATATCAAGCTGCTGTAGTGCTGATTATGCTCCTCACAAAGTTACATTACACCCTTAGTAATGGCCTTAAATTTAGTTCTAACTATTCATTCTGCCACTGACATTTCTGTTGCAGATGCTGTGCCATTTTGGAGGTGGCAGGTCCAGGCTCTTATGTCTCCCCTACACTAGCAGGGCACTGGAAAGATGACCACATTTAGAAGGTCAGACAGCTAGGAAGGGATAGTGACTCCATCAGTGGTATGTAAACTCCAGAACTTATAGTCTCTATCACAGGTGCATAAAATCAGTGTCACACACAAACCTTGACACTTGACTAGGAATATGGTTAATTCTTGAATAGGTGAATTTTGTTTAAATATTATAATTATATTTACAATATATATCATATATTATTAATAGGATATAATTAATTTATAGGATACGTAGTATAAGCAATATATAAATATATTAAATACATCTATTATAAATAAATGTTCTAAATAATATAAATATTTAGATAGTACTCACTGCCCTGAACTTCAAGAGAGCAGACTTGGGCCTCTTCAGGAACCTTCTCAGTAAGGTTCCATGGGATATAGCCCTAGAGGGCAGGGGGGCCCAAGATTCTTGGTTGATATTCAAGGATCACCTGCTGCAAGCTTAGGAGCGATACATCCCTACTAGAAGGAAGTGCAGCAGGAGGGCCAGGAGACCTCCTTGGATGGATAAAAAGCTGCTGAGGAAAATTCAAAGGAAAAAAGAGGCTTATAAAAGGTGGAAGCAAGGACAGGCGGCCTGGGAAGAATAGAGGGATGTTGTCTGGGAAGCTAGGGACCAGGTTAGGAAGGCTAAGACATCTTCCTCATCTGGGATAAAGCAGCATTTGGTCCAAACTGTGAAACAACATATAAATCTGGTGTCAGTCTTACAGGACAATAAATAGGAAAGCTCTTTTAAGACCAATACTCCAGCCTGCTTTCCAGTCATTTATCACTTCACTATATTTTCCTAGTTGTTCACAAATAATTGTCAGTTTATTAACTTGTTAGTCACCTTGGGCTGAGGTACACCAGTGCTACTGATCAAATACTGTTGTGGAAGTATCACTGCTCAGGTCAGGCCAACCACTGTTGGCATTACTAATTACTTGAAACAAGCATAACAGCTTTGGAAGGACAGGAAGAAATCCACTGAAACCAGAGTTTGTTCCTCTAAATGTAATCCCATACTTGCTCTATTTTAATAGCTGTTTTAATGATTTCTATCTTGCAACTGCCCAAACTTACTGTTGATACCAATTACAGGGTGGGTTTTTTTTTCAAAGGAGCTCGGGCATTATTATTAATGAAACCACCATTAATCTCATCTTCTTCATGTGCTGTAATGATTTAAGCACTTTAGAAAGACCTTGTTTTTCCTTTGGCTAATACTACTCCATTTTGCTTTAATGCACCTCCATTCTTCTGCATGCAACAATATTTCTGTGTGCACTTCAGTACAGAGCCCTGAAATGACTATCATTCTTGCCCTTTACATTCTCATTATTTTTTTTCAGAGGAATTACATATTGCCTCTTTGTGGAATACGTTTTAGCATCTCCAGCTCTCACTGCCTTGTCATGCTTTCTAACTCTCCCCTCACCAGTTTCCTTAACTCCTAACTTGCCTACTTAAAATCTTTCCCCACTGAACAGTTAACCTATTGTTATCAGGACAGACCCGACACTCTAGTGCTGATTTATTTCCCCAGCCCTTTGATCTCAGTGCCTTATTCTCCGTCGCTCCTATTTTTGTAATGTCTATCGGCTCCAATGGACAAGAGACACTGAGTCTGCATTTTTCAGTGCTGGTTAACAGGGGATGGGAGACGGGGGTGGAGATTAGAGACCTGCCCCAAGGCCCCTTCTGCTCCCGCCACCCCAGGAGGACACCCCGGCGACCTCGGTGGGCACCTGGGGCAGCCACCCGGTGCGCCCGCCCGGCCCGGGAGACGGCCCCGCCGGTGCCGCGGCCGAGGGACCCTCCTCACCGCAGCCGGCTGTGGGGGACAGCACGGCCCCCTGGGCCCGGCGTCCCCTCTCTGTCCCCCGACACAAGCCGCCCCCGGCGGGGGCCGCGGGCCACGCTCTCCCCTCGCCCCTCCGCTGCCGCTGGCGGCGGCTCAGTGCGCAGGCACGGAGCGGGAGCGAGCGGCGCTCCGGGCCGTACATAATACGTGGTGTCTGGGGCCGGCGCGGCGCAGAGCGGAGATGGGACCGGCGTGGGAGAGCCGCAGCTAGCGTCGCTGCGGTTGCTCAGCCGGCTGAAGGGAGCGGCGGGAGGGACAGGTAACCCCGGCCCGCGGCACCGGGCCTCCCCGCAAACTTCGGCTGCGCAGTTTGGCGGCGGGAAGGGGGGCTCCTCGCGGGAGGCGTACGGCACACAGCTTCCCGTAGGGAAAGAGGCAGTGGGGCATCGGCCTCTCGGCGGAAGGGATGGGGGGCTGTGTGCACGCCGGGACCCGCGGGTTCCGTCCCCCGGCCCGGGTGAGGGGACACCCTCGGGGGAAGCTGCTGCCGCCGGGGGAAAGGGGGATGCGCGCCGCGCTGCGCTAGGGGGCGCCGCGGCCGGGCCGGCTTCTCTGCCCTCGGGGCCCCGGTAGCGGCGCCGGGCTGGAGGGTGAGGGCTGCCG
>JAOEHX010038497.1:11865-22393 GCA_025448015.1 Bolborhynchus lineola | reverse complement strand
TCTCCTTCTTAGTAGCTGGTGCAGTGCTGTGTTTTTGACTTTCAGCCTGGGAACAGAGCTGATAACACCAATGTTTTTTTAGTTGCTGCTCAGTAATGTTTACTCTGACTAAGGACTTCTTGAATCTCATGCTGTGCCAGGGAGGAGGGGAAGCCAGGAGGAAGCAGAGACAGGACACCTGACCCAAACTAACCAAGGAGGTATTCCATACCTCAGCACATCATGCCTACTATGTAAACTGAGGGCAATTACCTGGAAGGGTTAGATCACTGCTGGGTCAGGCTGGGTATGGGTCAGCGGGTGGTGAGCGGTTATATTCTCTCCCCTTGTTACTTCCATTATCATTATTATTATTGGTGGTAGCAGCAGTGGTTTGTGATATACCTTAGTTACTGGGCTGTTCTTATCTCAACCAGCGGGAGTTACATTCTTTCAGTTCTCTTTCCCATCCCTCTGGGAGCTGGTGGGGGAGGAAAGAGGTGGGGAGTGAGAGAGAGGTTGCGTGGCTCAATGGGTTTAAATCACAACACAGACCTTCCAGGACAGTTTAGAATTTTATTGTTGCTTAAAAAAAATATGCTGCCTTGAAACTTTTGCCTTCATGCACAACAGTCTTTTTATTCCTCCCTTTGATTATAAACTGGTGTGTTCAGACACATCAGGTTTTAATCTGTATATTCTAATTTTAAAACTTTTTTTGTGGTGCCCAAAACTGTGTTATACTAAATTTGTACAACTTCTGACGCTGAAACAAGAATTATTTAAAATCCACCCTTTAATACTGGGTCTCCATTTGGATTCATAGACACAGGCCACTGCATAGTTTGTTTTATGTACTATTAATACTTTTCTGTGGATTAAAAGTGGTGAACTAGAACCTGTACTTTCTGGTCATCCTAAAATCCAGGCGAAGAAAGTAATGGAAGTTTGCTGGTCAACTAGAGGGCAAATAAAAGACAAAGAAGATTGTGAACAACAAAGATCTGAAAAATTAGTGTGACAATTGGCACCACTGCTGATAGCCAGTAGGCACTAAAATACATTTTCCAGGTTGCTGAAGAAATCACATGCGTAACATTTATGTTCTAGGCTCTTCCCAGTTTGAACCTCCTGCAGTAATACTGATTAGTAGCACCTTTATTTGAGAAAATAGAAATAGGTCAAATACTAGAGATTTGGAGACTACAGAACTGAGTTTCAGCTTTATAGCTGAAAATTTCGTGCAAAAACTTAGTTCTACAAAGCATCAGGATTTTTTTTATCACTTCATTGAAAATAAGTCTTGCATTAAAGTCTCATTTTAAGTTGTTAGAACTCCAGGCAAGGTGAAATGACAGTAAATAAAGCAGGGGCCATGCTGGGCAAATTTGAAATTTGGAAAACATGAAATTGTGCTTCATTATTCTCTTTGTCACATCTGTCTATCTGTGCTGGTAGATCAAGATGAAAAGAAATTAAAAAGAAAGAAAATCAATTCTTTGCAATCAAAGCATTTTAGACAAATAACATTTGGACAGAAGATAAGTAACATTTACTCTGAAAGAAAAAAAAAGCAAGCAGTGAATCAATCACCCCTTGCTTTGGGGGGAGGGCATGTTTTGTCTTGGGGAAGGGAGGGTAACACTCCCTTCATTGTGCAGTGCAGCTGCAGGCAAATAAAATGCAAGTTGCAGTGTCTGAACATAGCAGTGGTTTTTGGCAGCTCCCCGTGCACAACATGATAACTGACCTGTGATAGAGGAAGAACAAAGATTATTTTTATTATTATTTATTTATTTAGGATTTTTGTTTGTAGCTGTGCTGACTTGTTCAACTAGTATTTGGGACGACTCCAAATGCAATTTTCGTGTTCTTTTGGATAAGCAGCATTGACTTTCTTCAGAGGAAATAAATATCCTATGCTTTTGAAAAAGCTTAGAAATCAAACCAAGTGTCTTATGCTTAATCATAAGAAATACTGTGTGGCAGGAGAGAGAGTCTGCAAATAGAATTTATAACTCAGTTGTTTAAAATCAGTTTTGATCATAGTTACTGCAACAGCAGTGTTTGGTTAATACCTGTAACTTTTGTACTGTTTATACTTTAGAGATTATTTTCTTTCCATTTGCTCCTCTGTGAAGTAGATTTACTTCCCCAAGCAGCTCTTCTGCTTGAGCCCTGAAGAGACGACAGAGCACAAAGAAGGAACTGCATTTTCAAGCGTATAATTCACTTTATGGTAGTTTTATCTTCCTTGGTGTGACCTTGAACTTGCCTACCAGGTGAATGAATATGTAGTTTTCTAAGAATTAATATGGTGCAGGATGGACTTTTAGATATCTCTTTGAGACTCTCTGTAATGACATTTAGTGCTTAAATATCCTATACTATGGGTGATGGTCTGTTCAAACCTGCAGCACGTATCTGAGTCTCTGGTTGTGCAGGCTATACAGGAAAGAACAAAGTAAGACTGTCCCAACAAAGATGGTCCAGGTGTACATTTACAAAGTGAGTGAGCATATATCCTCTTATGTAAGACTGGATAAATTTCGGCCTTTGTTATATTCCTGTGAGCAAGCTTACTCTCTGCTTTTTACATGCTCAAATCATAAATATTTTTAGGGAGGAGTGCCTTACAGTGCTCCAGGATTATATTAGTTGGCTCATCAGCCCAGCTTTTGCATGGAGTTAGAAGGAGGATATGCTGGACTTCTCTGTTCAGCTAGGACTGACAAACTAGCAACTTTTCTTCAGGAACTCTGTGGCTTAACAAGCAGTGCAAATAGAAGAGTGTTTCTGTAAATACCACTCTCAGAAAATGGCATATTTCTGCTCCTTTGACTTGAAGTCTCAAGGCATGCCACTGAGCTCATTCCAAACCAGTTCAGAGACTTCAAATGCCACAAAAAAGACATAACATCCCCGCAGGCTTATGCTAACTTCCTTATTAAAACTGACAGACATGACCTCAAAGATGTGTCCTGGAGGGTCATGGGGGACTTGTCCCTCCATGTCCCTGAAGGGATAGCAGACCTCTTCTGCTGCTGCTTTTTCTTTCAACCTTTCTATTGCAGGCTTGTTGGCTACCACTGAACATAACAACAAACTTGAAATCTGAGGCTCTTAGAAATTTCCAGAAGCAGTTCTGTCTTAATTTGTGTCTCCAAGGTGCTAGAGTCCCTTCTCTTTTCAGGAATATCCTCTCAGAATTGCTTTATCATGTGAGATGGGATTTTTAGATAGGGGTATTATCTTCAGTTAGAGTAATAACAGGAAAAATTAGACAAGCTTTTAATCCTTCATCTCTATCAAAATACCACTAGATGAAATCTTGGGGTAGGAATGAAAGTGCCAAATATGACTGTAGAGGCTTGCCATTTGTGAGTTCAAATTCAGCATAATTAGCCTGTGAGATTGTTTTTCCTTTCTGCCATTCAGGAAGGAGATCAGCTGTTTAATTTCCACATGGGAAATGAGGACACAACACAGAATTTTATTTTCATTTTACAGTGAGTCATGACCACTATGGAAATAGGATTCTTACCCTTCCACTTCAACTTTTCACTTCCCCGAGAATCCATTAAGACTTCTTAGAGTAACAGCAGTGCGGCTCACATGTCATGGTGTATCTTTCTTTTTCTTCTCTGAGTTTATGGCTAACAAGACATGATTAGGGCAGGAGAATACCTCCATTTCTTTATACCACTTTTCAACTCTGATAGTTTAGTTTTAAAGGTGAATGATTAACAGAGAGATCCTAGAGTTTACTATAGCAACTCCAGGTTGTGTCAGCAAGATCCCTTCCCTCTCAGGAGAGGCTTTAGCTCATGAGATTTCTTCTTTTTTTGATTCTTTCTGAGCCATATAGTAACATAATTTTTTCTGATATGGAGTATGGGTCCTAAAAAGTCCACAAGCTTAGCTTCAGAGAATATTTTCAGTAGCAGATAGTTCATAGTTTACAAGCTCTGGAAAAGGCGATAGTGGGTTCATCAGGGACTGACTCAAGAAGCACACTTTTGCCTAATCTGGGTCAGTCATGGCAGATGCCTTGTAGCTCGAAGTGCACTCCGGCATTCTTGCTGTAAAGGCAAACACATTTCACAGCTCTAAGTTGGGTGCAGTTATGGCCCTCACCAGTGAGTATATAGCCTGTAGTTCTATTTAGATTATCATAAACAGTATATGATGACTTGTATTACTTCATGAAATAGGATTGAATAGGGTTGCAGAAAGAGTCACTTCTGTTGAACTTCAGAGTAGTGAAATCTGTGAGTGAATTTATTCAGACGCACCTAACATGCACTTGAAGATTGTTTAGTCAATTATGTGGGACATGTAAACTAGTGGAGGAGACGCAAGTTAAATTTGAAAAATTAATTTTAGACAAAACAGGTTTTATCCTATTACAGTATTTTTAGAGCATAGTTATGGCTACCAATACAGCAGCTATGTCAGAGAAACCTACTGGATTAAAAAAACTCAAACTAACCCCTCTGTCTCCCTATACTATAAATTATAATTTTTAAATGGAGAATATACTGCTTTATTTTTATATAATCGCTTCTTTTGCTTGCAGCAATTTTTGACACCATAATAAAAATAAAAACATCTGGATCAGATGTAGCATATGTACCTGTATCCCCAGAGGTATGGTAATATTCTTTAAAAAAATCCAATGTTCTAATGTGCGCGAAAGATAGCAAGCCAATTTCTTAGTTTGAGATCTGATACTGTAATGAACATTGTCTCTAATTTATATTGATCTTAGAAAAGAATCTTTTGCCTTTAGTAACTAAAGTTTGGTGTTTTGTTTTTTTTTTTTTTTTTTGTTTTTGTTTCCTGGAGTAATGAATATGCACTCTTCCTTTTAGATAAGTAGGTTCAAATGAGGAAGGAAGACAGGTCTGTGATGTTAACAATGTTAGTTCTGTAGTTCAACTATTGTCGCTGTCTTAACTTAGGGTTTTAAACTGATACATATTGCTGCAATAGTGTCACATAAGATTGATGGCAACAGTGAAGTTACAGTGAAACTCCATTGGAGTTTCTGGTATTGTGCTCCGACATTCCAGAAAACTGAAACCGTAATTCAGTAAATCTGTCATGTATGGAAGTAGTCTTTTGGGTTTTTTTAGTACCCCTCAAAGAGGAATAGTCGTTTTGATACTATGTCCTTCTTGTGCCTTGAGATAACCTCTTGACTGGCAAGATGGAACATTACTCATAGGTAGTGGGACTGACAAATTCTGGTTTCTTGAAGGGATCTGGGAAAACAGCCAACTGTGGGGCCTCTTGGCTTCATTATAAATTAAACATGTAGGTTTTCTGGCAAGATAAAGCTAATAAGCTTTGTTGGTGTATTCACTGTCATACTAGACAAACACAAAGTTCCCTATGATTGAAGAGGCAGGAAAAGCGAGGGTGTGCCATTTTTGAGGTTGCTTGCATCAGTCTTCCTCACATGGCTTTTCATTGCTCTCTGGGTTGCAAGAATTCACAATTTCCAGTGCTTTGGTCACCAGGCTTCCAGGCGTTTTCTGCCCCTGGGGGGATTGTCTGAGCTGTGTCTGGAACAGACATTAGTGATTTTGTTAGCCAATTCAGGGATCTTCACTAGAACAAGGAAGGAGTAATATTTCAATTTAAATCAATAATTTCCTGGATTCAAGAGTGAATTTTGAATCCACTAGACTAGACAGTCTTACAAGCTGAGTCTGCACACCATTTATACAGTCATTACAACTGTCATAAGGCACAAGTATATGAACAGCTCTCAAGCCTGTGATTTCACTTATCCAGAGGATAAGAAAACTGGTCAGTATGGAGTACTGTCACCAGGAGAAACTGAGATCACCTTGTCCCAGAATAGCGTTCATTTGATAATTAGGATGCTCCTCTGCATGATGAAGAGCTTACATACCTTCCGGCAAAGGTGTCAGGAGGACAGTTTTAAATACAGAACTTCTGGATAAAGGGAGCCACTCTCTGTCCTTCCAGCCTTTATTTTCAGTAGAGATTGGAATGTTGATTTGCATAAAGCCATCTGTGCTATAAAATGGGAAAGAATATAACCGAAAAATGGTAGTTCTTAAATATTTTTTTAAGGGATTTTATGTGCGAGTTAGATTTTTTGCCACCTATTACTGCGTGTTCTGAAGTAATTCTGTGAGAGCAGTGATGGCTAAATACTGAGGAGCACACACACTCATTCTCTCTTCTGTTCAGTATTTACAGTATGTCTTCCTAATCTCTTCTTATTCATCACTCCGCATCCTTCGTAGGAGAATGAAATGGGACAATCACAGTTCACTGGGCATGTTTTACACTGGGATTAGAAGCATCTTTCCTTTCCAGAGCTTTCCTCAGTGGTTTAGGGGCAGTTTTAGCTTGTAGTATTTCTTTGATCATTTTAATAAATCAATGAGTTGGACAAAGTAATTCAGTGTTTGAATCCAAATCTAATTTAAAATCTTTGTTCAAGTTGTACAGCCTTCTGCTTGAGTGATCGTAAATGGTAATGTAAATGGAGGTTAGTTTGCTGTGAGGATTTCCTTTATAGTCAACATTAAATCCCATGTGGGTCTGCTTCAACATTTGGTCTTTTCTGCTCTCTAATTCCCATTCTTGGGTATCTCAGTGCTGTGATGACTTAAGCCTTTCCTTTCTTCATGTCTTTTCTTGTTACTCTTTTTTTCTGTAATGAGGGTATGATACATAGCACTGTACCATATGTATCTAAGCAGGGATGTGTCAGTAGTTATAGCGTCCTTATTCTGTGTAGAACCAAATCACAATCTAAAGCAAGTCAGGAAAATAGCATCAGTATTTCTGACTGTCTCAGATTAAGTTGCCTTAGAGTGAAGAGTGTTTGTTTCGCAATAGTCAGTGAAACACTGTACTTGGTTTATCCAAGTAAAGAAGTTTAATTTATAATATAGTTTTTCACTTGACACTTTCTGAATTTCATACAACCTTGTGAAGCTTGAGCTATTCTAAAAGCAGTGTCACAACTTTTTAGTTTTATCCTGCTTCTTACAAAACAGAACATCAGATCTAAATTAACAGTTACTGGTTCCATTTATTTTTTTTTCTTGCTTTATCAGTGTTCCACAATGAAGTAATTTTGGTTTTCCTTATTTTGAACATTTGGGAACCATCAACTTGAAAATATTCTAAAATATAGTATTAGTATTTTTCTGTAATGAACTTTCCTAAGTTAAATCTGTGCATATTTATTGATGAAGTCTTTTCTGGGACTTGGAACAGGAGGAGTGAGCAAATGTCCCCAAAATAGTTGGGCTTTTTAATCTCTTTGTATTTAGTAGGTCTTGGGAGTAAAACTTTAGAAAGCATAGTTGCACAGATTGCTTCATTATGTCAGGACACTGCTGAAAAGCAGAACTAGCTTGATGTTGTTCTGCATGCTTAGGCCAGGATTTCAACAAAATGGATGTTATAGTGAAATAAATTAGCAGATGATTTCAATTATGGTTCTCAGTATAAGTGACATTTAAACATGTATTAAATAAATAAGTAATATTTAAACTTTGTGTTTCATTGAAGATGGGAAGCAGAGTCTAAATGAATTTGTTTTGGTATTTATGATAGCTGTTTTCTGCTTTGAATTACTTGGGTGAATTAAAGTATTGCTCCTAAGTTAGAACCAACAAATTGTCTTAACAAACAACTTAGGCTGAAATCTTGTTGGTGGATAATGGATGCGTACTCTTGCCTGATGAATGCCAGCAAAACCATGGGGATACTCAGTGAAGCTGTAGAGATAAAAAAATGATAGTTTTTTTATTATTATTACATAATTAACTATATGTACTTTACCAACTGGCTCACATATTGCCAAAATGGATCTCTTACTGACCACCTTTTATAATTTAGTTATTTAATTGCATTTTCAGAAAGTATTATCCATTCATATTAAAACCACTTACCAACTCAAAAAAGTCTTCAGTCTTGGGGTCCTAATTTATTCCCCAGCCCCAACTGGCACCTCCTTAGAAGCTTGTAATTAAAATGTCTCTCAGTATCAGTTTTTCAGAAACAGCTAACTTTAGTAATAGGATTGTTAGAAGGATTGAAGGAAGATCAAGCTACTAGCAGGACAGAAGGCTTGCAAACATGATAGTAATATTCTAGGAACATGATTTGAAGCGTGGTTTACATACTGGTTTTTATATTCAACAGTATTCACAGAATTCAACAGTACAGAAAATATTCTTTACTATTTGGAAGATACTATAATTACAGTTCAGTATATGGTGACTGTTCTTTTTTAGTTCTATTTTGCAGTGATCTCTCAGCAGACTGATGCTGCCAGAAAATGATTAGTTATGCAAAAGAAAGCAGGAGAAAAAGGATCAAAGGGATGGAAATAAATGTCCTTAAGAGATTATTTATGTAAACATTGATGAACTGTTTTTCTGGCTGATACAAATCTACGTGCTAGGCACCTTTGTATGAAAAAACAATAGAAAGAGAATAGTCTTTTGGATCAGTGTCAATCATTTGTTGCTCCTTAACCAAATATACAAAATAATTAACTGTCTATACAAGTTAAGTTAGTTTTTGTTGTAGCAGCACTTCTTCCCACATAACATTCTTTTCTCAAGTCAACCTTGCAACAAGAAGTGGTGTGCCTGAAGCTTCAGCATTCATTCAGCTTCCACTCAGTGTTGCTAGTCTTGCGAATTTCACCTTTAAAATGAACAGCTAGAATATCACTTTGTCTAATTATTCAGTATGGTAATATGAAAGATATTCAGTCATGTTAGAGGCTTTATTTCACTGGGGGCTTTAAAAGTAACCCCAATGAGATACCATTTTAACCTTATATTGGAGGTTCAAATGGAGCCTGACACATATAAAAGATCAAATTTTCTTCTGTCCATGTAGTGGTGAGCTGAACTTCCCCCAGGAATGTGTTTGTGCTAAACTAAACATAGATTGTTTGCAATTCATGCAGGAGAACTGTAGTGATACTTTTGCAAGATCTGCAGTAGAAAGGCAGTTATAAAGATGAGGTTTTCAGTGTGACATTTGTAAAACTGGAGCTTAATCTTACAAAAGTGATGAGAAATATCTGCTTGTAGGTTTTCACTATGGTCTCCAAAAATAGCATCCAGTAGTATATCTCTTTTGTTCAGTTACTCAAGACTAAAGGTGACCTCTCATTAATGCATTTCAGGAGCAAAATTTCTTGTATTCAGATCCATCTCAGTTTTCTAGAGTAAACATCTTACGCCTTCTTCTGAGGCAACAATTTATTATGTCAGATACAACAATGTGACAATGTCTGTTGTAACTGTTATGTTCTCATTCTGATTTTGATGCAAACCCGCTTTTCTCAGCTTCTCAAATACTGTGGGATTCTAGCAAAATCAAGTATGACTGCAGGCTATCAATTTTTTATCAGCTATTATATATATCTATATATATGAATTTTATATATATTTTTATGTATGCATTTCATATAATATGTATTTTTTTTTCTTTCACCTCTATTCCTTTTACAAGTCAACCTTGTAAACTCAAAAGAGTAGCAAGAAGAAAATTGAAAGTTGGAAATGAAACATTAATGCAATTAGTGCTGTTACAACCCAGATGATGTTTGATTAAAATTCTGTATTTTAAAGGAGGATAAAGATTCTTTTCCAATAACATGGTGGGTGGAGGAAAAAGATTGAATGACGAGTTCATAAACCCACTTCATTTATTCTAATTCAGATGTCATTGGTACAATAGAAATCGTTTTTCATGTGTTCAATTTCCATATAGCCTAGGGCCGACAATGGTTCTACAGAAGGATGTGGCATGATATGAAGGATCTACTAGTAACCTCTAACTAGAGGAATATGGGAACCTAGTGGCTTTGATGGGCATTAAACTAGACATGTCTCATTTAAATCCTTGGGCTGTTTTTAATTTGCATGGGCCTGGGATGAGGTTGGTATTTGCACAAAGTAGGACGCTTCCTTGCCCTTGGAACAGAATGCCAAAGGAAACTTCTCTTGCCTCTGCTCCCATGCTTCAGGGCTGGAAGGCCAAATAGTTCCATGCAACTAGGAATAAATCACCCAGGTTGAAACATGATAGTACCTGACAACTGGTAATGTTGGAAAAATAATTCAGTAAACCATTGTTGATAGGAAATTGGCATACAGAGCTGATGATTCCAGTGTATGTGTGTGTACCATTACAGTAAGCTTAGTGTTGTTAACTTAGCTATAGATTACTGTCTTTCCCCTGTGAAATATATATATATGGCACCAATAAAGATTGTTAAGAATCTTATAATAATATATATATTTTATTTTTCCTTTTTGGAAAGATGATACAGTAATATATATCTTCCATAGGTTTACAGAACATTTCAGAGAACATATGTCATCTTCTGAATATTTAATGACTAAACAGTGCTTGTTCATTCCTAACCCCTTTATGCTTTTCCATTGCATTTTATTTCATCTCTTGTCGGGGAGAAAAGAAAAATTCTGTTTTAGTTATCTGTTTTATTTTTAGCAGTTATTTGAGA
>JAOEHX010038497.1:0-11855 GCA_025448015.1 Bolborhynchus lineola | reverse complement strand
ATTACCTTTTTCTATTTTTTTTTTTGTGTGTAGGAAGAAAGGATGTTAAAACATGTCATTATTATGTGGGGTTTTTTTTAAAGATTATCAAACTACTTGCAAGGACATGAGTGAAATTCTCTATTAACTATATGGACAAACTGTCAGCTATTCTTTGTTTTCTTCTTTAGATTATATAATTTTGGAGAGCCTATAATTTAATTATTATTTGTTACAGTGGTGCAGGTTTTGCAGAAAACTGGAATAAAGGCAATTATTTCGTTATTGATTGTGATTTCATAAGGAAAGTTTGCATCCATTATTATACAAATGTTTCAGTTTTGACACTTCGTGCGAGTTCCATTTTTTTATAATTTAAAGATTGTGCCCTTGTTTTGGAACTGTTGGTTATCTGACCTCGCAAAAGGCAAAGTTGTAGGTGGAGTGGGTTTTTTAGATAGTGCCTATCTATTGGGACGATAACAAAAAACACCATTCATTACTCCAAACGGAGAAGTATGCACAGAGACTGAAAGAATAGACAGGTTTGCACTTCCTACACAATTCATTATTATTTATTTTTTTATAATTACATTAGTTTTGCATACAAGAGCGTGCAGTTGCAAGGGGAAGATGCAGCAGTCATATATAGTCGTATTGTACAGCTGTCATCTTACCCTGGTCGCGGTAAACAGTGTTACTGAAATGTGAAAAAGTGTGCTTTGCTTGTGCAAATGGTTGTGCTGTCTTGGCAAGCATCTTAATATCTGCCAAAGCTGAATTATTTACTTGTCTCTTGTGTGTGGTTTGATCACAGCAGAAAGTCCCTGCACTATCGCCTCTTCAG
Source organism: Bolborhynchus lineola (assembly GCA_025448015.1). Lineage (NCBI taxonomy): Eukaryota > Metazoa > Chordata > Aves > Psittaciformes > Psittacidae > Bolborhynchus > Bolborhynchus lineola. The sequence continues at coordinate 11,029 of JAOEHX010038497.1, read as the reverse complement.
CCAGTTGGAGCCTTTGCGGGAGCGTTTCGCCTCCAGTAGTAAACATGAGTCTAAGAATAGGTCAGCCTTCTTTGTAGTATATTTTCATGGTTGGCTGTCCAAACAGGCAGCCTGTCTAGACAGCTGACGGCACTGAAAGCTCCTAAGGTCAAAAGCAGCTGCGTAGGCTACTCTTGGGGATGTTACCTCCTTGGTAGCTGTACATGTGGGCGCTAGGAAAACTTCTCGGTCAGAACGAGTTGGGAACATTCTGAGGTTCCACGGGCTACAAGTGTATGTTAATAAGGCATTAAATACTAGATTTGAGTGTATAAAGCAGGTATTTTCAGTTCTTGTCGTTACTTCTGACGTGCATGGTATGGCGCCGGTCATGGTGTTTTGGTGTTCTTTAAAATTTGTCTTGTAGTGTCATTTACGTTGCACCCAAATTTTGAATTTTGAGCATAACAGAGGTCTATGAGTTTTTTCTAATAGAAACTAATGATGAAGATAAACCAGAATCAATTTCAGTCCATGCTTTAAAGAACAACGAAAAAAACATAGTTGTTCTGCTCTTAGTAATTCATAGATTGCATACAGAGCTGGATATAAGTTACACGTGCTTGCATAAGAGAAATAAAAAAAGTGGTATGAAGAATCTTATATGAGAAGACTCCTCCTATGGCCATGGGTTACAGAGGAATGTTAGCAGGGGATTCCCTGAATTAGGTTGTTCTTTCTCCTATCTTCCGCTTGTAACACATCTACCATTATTTGTGACTAGATATTCAGCCTTCTGCAAAATCTTTCACATTTATCATTATGGATCCTGACCATTTTCTGTGTTCCAGATGTAATTTTAATGGAGATTAAAAAAGTAGTTCGTGTGTCTAAATAACCATTTGCTCTGTAATCACAGCATCTTATTTTTTTCCAATGTTGAAGAGTAGAACATGGGGGTAGATACTGTATTTTGACTAATGACGGAGCTGCTAACTGCAGTTCAACAGGCAAAGCAAAAAGGCTAGTTAGTGCATTTGTTTTGTTACAAATGCTGGACTAGATAGCCTACCGGGTTATTTGGTTACATTATTTCTTACAAATGTCTTAAAAAGAATATCTTGCTACAAGTGCTTTGCAGATAGATGCACCATTTTATGATGTATGCTTGCTGATGCAGTAAGAATTTGTCAGCAGCAACAAAAAAAAAGGAATCAACTGAAAAATCTGTACCTGGTTTAATCCTTTGCTGATAAATTTGTTTTCAACAGTTTACCATGATGTAAATGGGTCTGTTTCTTGTCATGTGTATGTGTGCATAAAATGGGTTTAGCATTACGTCTTCTCAGTCTGTCAAAAGATACATTCAGAGCTCATAAAATGGATCAACTTCTACACCTGCAGAAAATAAGGCTAATATATTTTCTACCCAGGGAATGGTCCTTTGTGTTAGTCCATCATACAGCAAATTACCACGTAAGATGAAAAAAGCTACATGCCAGTACAGTAAAGAATATGACAGTACAAAGGAAATACTTAAAATAATTCTTCTTTGCAACTTCTTAATTGTCTTTTTTAGTTTACATATGCAGTAATTTTTTTCTCAGCTTTTTTTCTTTCATATTGTTAATGCATTCATCATCTTTCAGTCACACAGTGCCCAGCATTCTCAGAAATGAGAAATAGTTTTCTTTCTGTTGAATATTACTTAGTTTTCTTGCTCTCTTTTTAGTTTTATTAAATAGTGTTCTTTCTGGTGAATATTATTTAGACTTTCTTGCTCTGAATTCTTTGCTGGTTATCAGAAAGGTTACTGATTCTTTGTTAATATTTGATGGTTTTGGTTACATAGCTTGATGTTTTCATGTAGGATTACAGGAACTAGGCCCTTGCCCAATATTTTTGCTTTAAGAATATTTTTTAAGAGTTTACACTCCTAAAATGATTTTGGGTGCTTTTGCTTGTTCTTGTCTTAAAATTTATTCCTGCTCTTTAAGATTGAAAATCTACAAGAACAGTTAAGAGACAAGGAGAAGCAAATGAGCAGCTTAAAGGATCGAGTGAAATCCTTGCAGGCTGACACCACAAATACTGACACTGCCTTGACTACGCTGGAAGAAGCACTTGCAGAAAAAGTGAGTATGGAAAGCCTAATCCCTTCCTTCGAAAACTCCTTCTACTACCTCTGCCTCTCGAAAGACGGCTTTTTCGTCTGTTTCCTGGGCTCTGTACAAGACGTCTGTAACACGAAGCCCCAGTGACATCCTTTGTCTCTGCGTGCTGAGGTATGTGTGGAGCCGGCCGTGGTGGGTCCCTCACTAGGGGGCACTGCAGGATATCCGTAGAGTTATCGCGGGGTACCTCCCTCCAGCGCCGGTACCATGAGCGGGGCAGGAAGGCATTGCTAAGCCACAACCTATTGCTCTGGTCGTTAGCTACTTGTCATCATTTTGTGTGATGATGAAAGTGCTTGGTGTTCTCACAGTCGACTGTTTACATGGTGCATCTTTGGTATGATTGAACTTTACAATTCAGCTCTGGATTCTTCTGCTTTTTTTGCCCTTTCTTTCCTCCTGCCTGCCTGGCTCCCTGGCTGCCTTCTTCTTTGCTTAAATATTTTAATAATAAATTAATTTTTCAAGTTTATTGTGTGAAATGGAATTTTAATTCACAATATTAAATCAAAATGTGTGGTTATCCTGATAACTAACATTTCTTTATGCTTGCTCAACTCTCAGGAGACAGCTGACAGCCTTGTCTACTCTGTTTTAGTGGGGCAGCCTTTTGGATATACTGTATATTTTTTCTTGATTCCCAGAGAACCGGGGTCACAGTTCCTTTAGTCTGTCAGATTCTATAAAAATAAAGCCTGCCTGACATTGGGGGATTCACTTGCATCCCTTCAGATTACAAGATAACCAAAGCTCTGTTGATATGTGATATACTGGAAAGTTATTTTACTGCCCTTTCTTACTGTATATCGATCCTGGTGTCACATATGCACTACAGCCCTTTTTCTCAGTAGGACCACAGACTTAACCTTGTATTTTGGAAAAACAAGATTTAGGTAAGGAAGCAATATATAATGTATCCTGGCCTAAGTTAATTCTGATTATCAGGACCAGATAAAGTGTGTTGGACTGTAACAGTACAGTGAACTTTCAGAGATACAGAAAGCCTGGTATTTCTTAACAATAAACCCATAGATTTCTCAAGTTTCCCCCTTTTTGAGGATCTGCTTTACACCCATAAGGAAAAGAAAATGGCAGTGGTCTAGTGTCGTTGCCCATGGCAGGAGGGTGGAGCAAGATGATGTTAAGGTCCTTTCCAACCCTAACCATTCTATGATATACTACATTCCTCCTTATCTACAGTGTGTAAGAAGTGTTGTGATAACAAGTCTAAGATGTTGAGCTTAGAGGGATTTTCTTCACAGAGTGCTTTCTTTTGTTAGGAAAGGACCATTGAGCGCCTAAAGGAGCAGCGTGACAGAGATGAACGAGAAAAACAGGAAGAGATCGACAACTACAAAAAAGATATTAAGGACCTGAAAGAGAGAGTCAGCATTTTACAAGGAGATCTCACAGAGAAAGAGGTTGACCAGTAGAATGAATCTGTTGTGTTAGAATTGTTTGTTGTATATGTGCGTCTTATGTTTGAGGTGAAGAAAACCATTCCTTTATAGTAGTGGTCCTTCAACAAGTTTAACTGGTAATATAGATTGAGAAGTTTTCCAAGCATAAACATTTCAAACCCACCTGTTTATGAATAACACAGAGTCTCATTTGCAGCACTTAATCATATTAGCAGCAAATGAGTGGTGGCCAGTGATAGCATTTACTGGAGCTCTGCTTATAGACAGCTGAAGGCAGAGAACAAGCTTGTTCCTGACTAAATATAGGGAGGAAAGGACAGAGGTTGGTCAATACTGCAGGTGCTAAAAGCGAGCAGATAATGTTTATTCCTTTATGCAGACAGTATAGCTAGTTCTTTTGACTCTGAGAAGTGTTCTTTTTTGATAATTTTGATAATTAAATCGCTTTTTGGTAATGAGCCAGTTGGTTAGAGAAATTAACCTAATTACATTAGAGAAATATAAACACTCTCTGTTCCTCTCTTGGAATTGTAACATTCAAGTTTACTTACTGTCTTTTTCAAAATGCAATCGAAGTAGAGCAATGCAAAAGAAAAACACTCTCATCCAGGAAGTGCTAAGATTTTATCTACATGAAAGGCAACATTTGACAGGGAAAAATCATTAAAATGGTTCACAAAACAAGTAGTTGAGATGTCTGTTGATGGTAGGTAGCTTGGATCGGTTTCACCCCATAGCAGCAGTGTATAGAAAAACTTTGTCAGTTTTGGATACAACGGCCTCATCAGCTATGCATGTATGATTTTTAAATAGCATTTTAATTAAAACCAAATTTTCTTAAACGTGACTGAAACATGAAATGCAAATTCCTGTTTACAAATTCTTCCCTCTTTAAAAATTATTTTGAAATTAATTTAAAAGAGGTTTTATTCTGATCTTGAAAACCTGAATTAAATCAAGCTGTCTTTAATCAGTGCCATGAACATCCTGACAAAATACGTTGTTATAAGTTGGGGTCTGCGCACAGTGTGAGGGCATAAGAAGAAAAAAAAGATAAAAAAAAACATAGCTATTGCACATAGAGAGTATTTGCTTGATAGTTATTTTACATCTTTTATTTTAGTCATCATTACTGGACCTGAAGGAACATGCTTCATCCCTAGCTTCATCAGGACTGAAGAAAGATTCCAGACTCAAGACACTAGAAATTGCATTGGAACAGAAAAAGGAAGAATGTTTGAAGATGGAAACTCAATTGAAGAAGGTAATCTCACTTCATATTTAAATACTTGGTGTAAACATTCAGTGTTAGACAAATTTGCCACATCTACACAGCAAGCTTTGGGTCTTAAGTTTGAATTCTGTGAATTGGTTTTCAGCAAGAACTGTGAAGTTGTGTCCATACTACAAGATAAGCCAGTCAGAAAGTAACCTTCAGACACTGGTGCTAATTTTGGATGTCATTTACATGCAATAAAAGTGCTGTTGACTTTATTTTTTAACAGGTAGTAGGAATTAAAAACTTAGTATGCTTCACTACAGTTCGTAGCAGTAATTGTGCTATTAAGCTGGTGTTACAGCTGAAAAATTAGCAACTATGCATTTCACATATAAATTATCAATGTTTGTAGGTGTTAATGTGATAAATGCAGAAGCATGATTGGCCCAGCCCATAGGAATACATAAAATCAGATGAAAAGAATGTATCACCCGTGAAGTGTGTGATCTTCTTGTTTTAATCTCATTGCCAGTCACAGCTGATACACTGCTAGGAGTTTGCTGTTCAGAAAAGTAATACTCTATTACAAGCAAATTAATTAATTTGAACAGAATCTTTGGGTTATGTCTGCATTGCAAGCCTTTTTTATTTTGGCTCAGAGTACCATAAATACTGCACTGTTTAGAGAAATATTGATTTGATATAACTTTTTGATTTTAAAAGAGCAGGTGATGAAGAAGCACAAAACGCACCAATTGAAATAGTGATAACACTGTTTAGAAAAACAGAACAAGATAAAAAGAAACATGTTTTTTTAAAGAAACTTTGGCTTGGATTTTGTGGTGTTCTAGCTGTTTCTTTCCATCTACTTAGGGGAAAAAAAGAGTTCTCATGCTGTAGTTTGGAACTGTCCTAGTCCCTCAAACAAATGTGGGACCAAATTTTGAGTCATCCGTGAACACCTGTTTAGGATTTCTGTTGTGTGGGTACAAGGTGGGTGTTAATGCACCTGATAACTCTGTGTAAGTGAAATTCACACATATACTTGTACCTAGGCACACAATTGCACTTCTTTTTATTTCTGTTATGCAAAGGAAGGTTCTCTTATTCAGCATCAACAAAGTACAGCAGCAAGAAAAGATAGTTGTGTACATTTAAGTAGTCTCACAGGCTGTTTTCACTGTACCATAGAGTGGGTGAGTATTTCAGAAGTCCTAAAGGACCCTTTCATTTGAATTCTCTGTCATGAATTGCAGTTTCATCATTTGTCAGTGTGTTACTAGTAAGGAATTGAAGAATATGTTGTAGCTAAGATTTGACAGAGATTGTTATAGCAACTGGATGATAGTATTAGTTTGTAGGTAGACAGTCGCAGTGGAGAACATTGTTACAGTTACTCTAAGACAAAAAAATGAAATTACTAACTGGGAGAGCGCATAACAAATAGGTTATGAAAAACCAGATGTGGAAATTCAATCAATTAGGGAATATGTCTGTATATTTAACATTTGTTAATGTACTGCTTTCTGCTGCTCCCCCTGAGATCACTTACCTCACTATAAGCAATGAGTATATCAGTAGTATAAGCAGGTGTGGAGGTTGACAAAAATCTGGTCAAGCATTGCTGGCTAAAAGACGAACATGCTGTTAATTTGCACTGTGATGACAGCCCTTCATTATAATTCCTTTAGGGCCTGCCTCTGCTTATTTCATTTCAGAGAGGATTATGCTTAATAGCTAGTATCCAGGAACATTGCATAAGGACACCGAGCCACTTCATAAAGCCATATATTTTTATAATTTAATATCTTTCTTTTTTTTTTCCCCAGGAAATAATAAAGAAGGTGACCCTTTTCATGAGGGTTAAAATGGGCATATAGCTCAAATGTTAAGAGCACTATTAATTGTACAGAACAGCTATGGAACAAATAACTATATTCCTAATTTGGTTCTAAGAAAGATAAGGAATATAAATTCATTGCATTGTAAATACAAATAGTTTCGCATCTTCCAATCCAAAGAAGCTATCGAAATAATTCAGTTGGGATAGTTTCAGTTTTACAAGCAAAGAAAATTGATAGTGTGCCTTTACCTATCTGAATACAAAGCCCTTCCATAATACTCTGGATATCTGGTCCTCTGCTTCAAGTGTTATTGCTTATTAGGGCATTTGGACCATTACTTCCTGCACAAAGACCCTAAATGATCTTTCACGTCCTACTAAGACAAAATCATAAATACCTTGTTCCTTTTTTAAATACTGTGTCATGTTGGCCTCCTGCTTTCTTTTTATTCAAGGGGAAATTTAAGTTCAATGGAAAGATTTTTTTTTTTTTGGTAATAAGGCAGTCCACTATAAAGGAATCAATGTTCTGGGACCCAGGTATGATTACATGGGTCTAACCATGCATTTGCTTTCCTCAAGCTATACGAAAAAGGCAACTTCTATCACTGATCCTCCTTGCATTCTAGAACCAAGTCACAGTTACTCCTAGTTACTCAAGAAAAAGTAGTTAGCAACCACTTGGAATGTTTTATAGTTATGACTAAGTTTAGATATTGCTTTAACAACCTCTTTTCCAGCTGTTTTTGATTTGCCAATGTATTTTGTCACTTGCAGAAAAGAAGAAAAATGTATTTTAAAAGGCTTTCTCTCTTTAAAAGCACTGCAGATATTTGTTCAGGCAGTCTGACATTTTCAAGGTGGGTTAATTCCTTGTCATCCTTGAAACAATTATGAGAGAGAATCCAGCTTCTAAAACCTCAGGTTTACACATCTGCATTGTTAACAATTGCAAATGACTGTCACAATTAACCATAAAATTAATGGCTCCAAAGAGATTTCAGTTTAAAGCTGAATTAGAGGTTTATTATGTTGAGTTTTATTGCATTGTCTTAGCACTCTTTTGCATAAGACATGCAGTAAGGACTCTCTCATTTAGCTCTTCACAGCAAATGGCAAAAAGCTTATTCTTTTAGGTTATTTCCCTTACAGTTTGGACGGAGATGTGTCCAACATCAATCGTTTCCCTTGCCTCTTATTTCCACTGAACAGTTTGAGTACTTTCAGTTAAATCTATTAGCCTTATAAGTTAAAAAGCTGACAGAAGAGACTGAATTGGACTATTTTTAAGCCATTAAGCCATTAGATAAAAAAGATTTGGACAGCCCTTGGAAAAAACTCTTGCTACTCTGTTAACAGTGAACTTTTGAGAAATTATAAACAGTGAAAGATTCCACTTTTTCTGTAAAAGGCATTTAACTTCACACTAAACTGAAATATTATTAAACAAGTGGAGTTGGGAGATGCTGAAAAGTTGCTGATATTATTTTTTTTCCATGTAAGAAGTCTCCAGTGTCTGACTTGAGGTGTCCGCTTTTTACTGTTACTATTCCTCTTCTTACTAGTGACGACTTTATATTGATCTCTGTCTGAGCAAATTAAACTGCAATGTTTATCATATTTGGGGTTGGATTTTTTAATAATGATACCATGGCTATGTAAATCATTGTTTCTGTGCTCAGCTGTCAGCCTGTTGCCAGCAGGAGGTACTGTGGAAGATTCTGAAAGCTGAAAGCAAGCCGTAAATCCATGCTGAGTTTATGTGGCCTGGTGTCCTGCCTTAAATAGTCTCCTTTTTTTTCAGAGATGGAATCATTAGAGGGCAATCACACACAGGGAGTTCTCTGCCTGTTTTTCTGTGAAGTGTTATTTTTCTGTGTTGTGGTTCGTTTGCTTTATTTTATTTTTCTTTTAAATTGGGAAACTCATTTTTCAAACTTCTATTTTAATGTAATAGTTTTACAGTGAAAAAAAGCTTTCTTCTAGTAGTTTTTCTTCAGGATACTCACTTTTTCTGTCTTGTCTTTCCCATTCAGTATGCTTTGTTTCATTCTGGTTTTCTAATCTAGGGGATGCCACTAAAACTAATTTGTTCCAAGAAAGATGAGCAGATTTTTGTCTGCCTTCATTCCTAGTGCATAGCTTTCCTCCCTATAGATATTTTCCTTATTTGAAAGGGATCAAGGTTAGAGAAAAGAAAGAGTCCAAACCCATATGTTAACAAACTTCCCCTTGGTGCATTCTAGGAACTTTCACCAGAGAATGTTAGCAGTGATTCCCTGCCAGGAAAATACCTCTAGATTCAACAGGCTCACTCAGAGAGTGCTTTTTTTTCTGCTGTGGTGTTCTTCCTTCAAGCTCGGGAGGCTGGTATCTTTCAAAACACAGGAAAAAATGACTGAGGCGCTGACCCAAATTCTGTGTTTCACAAGATGTAGCTCAGGTAGTCTAACATGGGCTCTGGTACTTTCTGGTTTTGTCCACATGAATTTCCTGCCACAACTGAAAACATTACTACTAATATTGGTGGATAAGGTAGAAATACTATTTCTTGTTCTCAGTTGATGATCTTTTTTTCTTCAAAGAAAGGATGATAAATGATGTATTCAGCATAGCAACCTTTAAAGGAAAAGGCTACCATTGAAATCAAGATGTCTGTAAAAGTAAAAACCCAGAAAGTGTGTTCAGCATTGTGATAGTGTCAGTTACTGAATTATTTTTCTAAATCATTTAGCTGCCTTGTAATTGATAAGTGAAGCACTAGAAATTAAAAGTCCTTCTCAACCTGTAAACCCAAACACAGGGCTACATTAACTGTGTGAAGACTGAGAAATCAAGATCAAGTTTGGAACTTGCACAGGGGTAACTCTCCATGTTTCTCATGTTTCAAAAGCTCATTAGTAATGCATGCTATAATCACAAATTAAGATTCTGTCATCTTAGTAAATTAATGTTGTGGTTATTATTTTAAATTCTTTTCTTGTTACATCTTTTCTTTTTCTCTCTCACACTATTCCTATCCCAAACTTTCCCCATCTTTTCCTGTCTTTTTTCTCCCTTTAGCACCCTGAGGTTTTATTGAGTCATCCATCCAAGCCAGTAAGTTCCCTGGCAAACTGAGAGGCTGTTGCCAACTCCATTTAATTTTCTGTGTTGCATGTGTATTCACCTGTGTGTTTATATGTGGGCCAACATAGAATATATTGGTGAATTACTTTAGTAATGGGTGTGGATAGTACAGATAAAAGCAAAATTCTGTGATATGTTTGACCGGTTATGCTCAAAAAAGCCTTCTGAGATGCTTTTGGTTTATGGCTGTGTTGGTCTAACTTCATTTTTGTTCATACAGCTTAATGTTGTGCCAGTGTTTTTGTTTCGCTTTGCTGCAGTTGCTTGAAGTGTCCTGTAGCTTTTATTTCATCTTCATTGTGCATTTTCAGAGCAAGAATGTAGAATTTCCATGCAAATAAAGCTTCTTGTGTGAAAGAATTTTGTAACACCATGTACAGCAGCACATAAGAAATAATAATTGAGCTATGGCAAGTAAAAGATTGCTTAAAAACTTGTGTAACCATTAAGCTTACTGGTACTATGTCAGTTTAATTTTGGATCCTATTACCAGCCTTCTGTTTGATGTCAAAGAGCACTCCTTTCAAGGAGTGTTTGTATAATAATACCTTGACACCATAAATTACGTAATCCAAGGTGGTTTTCTTCAGAGATTTCTTTTGTGACTGTGTGCATAAAGAAATTGTGTTACAAAACTTTCAGGAGTCTGGTATCTGTGTTTCACTTGACAATGATAAGGGTAAATGTGGCTGTATCCTCACAATCATTGTCTGAAGGTCACAGAATAGCTGGTGCTTTTAATAGTTCAGGTTTTGTGGGACACCATATTGGAAATGTTTTAATAAAGCAGATGGTGCATTTATGGGACTAGATTTGGGAAAAGAGTTGTGGTATGCAATAGGGAAAATTATATTCATAAGACTATCAGAAATAACAATGAATGGTCAACTAGGGCATAAAAACTCCTACACTGTATTTTGAGTTATTTATTATATGTAAAACCAGTCATTAATAAGCATTCTAAGGTATTTGGTTCACAAATATTAGAAAAACAGTTTTTTTTCTTAAAGGATATTAGATTAGTGGAGATGGCATTTAAAGTTTTCATTATTTATTATTTCACAACAGAGAATATTTTTCCCCAGAGGTTTTGTGTGTTCAAGTATGAAATGCAGACTCAAGACTTTTCTGGTAAATTAATACATTCCTCCACTTCAGAATAATTTGACAATCTCCTAACCTGTGGATTATGCTGGTACAGTCGTTACTAAACTTGTTCAATGCATCCTGTTAAATAGGATTTATGTTTTTAAATCCTTACATT
>JAOEHX010038496.1:0-18484 GCA_025448015.1 Bolborhynchus lineola | reverse complement strand
GAGCAGCAACTAAAACCATCGGTGTTACCAGCGCTGTTCCCAGGCTGAAAGTCAAAAACACAGCGCTGCACCAGCTATTAAGAAGGAGAAAAATGACTGCTACTGCCGAACCCAGGACAGTTGATTATTTTAGCCCGTGATTTCATTTGCTTTGAAAGTTGAATGTGTCAATTTAGTGTTATGAAATTTTAACTCTGAATATTATTCCCAGCTATCAAGGATAATTTGTAGTCTTCCATATCCTGTTGGTGTAGTTGCTTGGATACATTGTGAGATCCTGTTTCTGCTCTTCCTTGAGTATCCAGATGCTGTAGGCTTTGCAAGTATTTTTGGTTGTGTTTTTAAATAGAACTAACTCTGAAATTCTTCTGTAGACATTAATGAAGAAAGACTTGTTTGTATGACTGCTTTCAGAAAGTGTCAACAAAGTGGTTTAACAATGATAAGTGAATTGCAGTGGACATTATTACTCTTGTGAGTGTAGCAATTCATTAGGTTTCAGTAAAATTGTGAGCAGCCGTCCAGGTTTTTTGACTGGAGCGTTTTTCAGGCCATAGATTTTCTCTACAAGTATAGGTTTTATTTTATTTTCGAAATAAAATGAAATAGTGTGCGATTTTTTCTGCTTTGAAGGACTGAAGAAAACGCTCGTGACGAAATCCCCCTTTTTTCCTTTTCTTTCCCCTCTACCCCCCAAAAAATGTGCTTTCCACAAGAAATTATCCTTTGGTCCATAATGAGATTCTCAAAGCTCTGACTGCCTAAAGCCCAGTACTAAAATCTGCTCTTTTGTGTCAGTAGCAAATTTCTTTTTCACCCACAATTTGTTTAGAAGCAGCAAAACATAAAGTAACTTCAGTAATATATGTGTACATTTAGAAGGTGAGAAGATATCTGAATTAGACTTCTGTGATTTTGAAATTATTTCAGTAGCCCGTTAGTTTCTGTCTTAAGTCTCTCTAATGCTGGCTAACAGCTGAAGGCTTGCATTAATTGCAAAGGCAATAAAAGTTTGTGTAAGTTTTGTCTTAAATGACTCACTGCAGTTTCATTATTTATTTTTTTATAACCAAAAATAATAGTTTTGAGGTATATGTCGAAATGAAAAGCCACTTCAACATAGTATCTCTGAGGAGATTTTTCATTGCCTCAAGACTTTACCTGCATTATGGCCTGTTCCTGATTTTAACAGTGTTCCTCATACTTTCTATATATGTTGGTACACTGCTCGCAGCACAGTTGCTATAAACAGTTCATTTCCTGTGATACAAAACTATTACCTGTGACCAACCAGAATGTACTGCGTATGTAAGAAAATCCTGGATTTACTTAATACATGAATGGGTTCATCTATTGGTCATAACAACATTTTCATTATTTTAAACTGTCATTTACATTAACTAGGATGTGCCTAAGAACCAATCTTAATGAATTTGTGTTGTTTCAATTAAGATGTGTTTAGATCAAATCAAATAATGGTAGGATTTGTTGATCTGCAAAACTGCTTTCCCATATGGATTGGTATGAGATTATCCCACCAGGGGATTAGTATCTGGGAAATTAAAAAAAATATATCTGAATGACTAAATGTTTTCAAAAGCAGAAAACATCTATGATAATGAAACTGAATCTATTTTAAAATGCAAGACATCCTCTTAAGAGCTGGTACTAAACGCAGTCAAAGAAAACATTGTGCACTAAACGCTGTGCATTATGATTATGAAACTAGGTCTCATTTAATCCATCAATATTTTGGTATGTTTAAAGAGTCCTTTTAAATCAATACTTGTAAAACCCTGGGAAAGAAAAATGTTAGAAATAACAAAGCATCTAAAAATGGAAGATAATGTGACCTTTATCACTGTATTGTCATCAGTAGAAGAAATTCAGCTGTAGCACTTGTCTGCATGTACATGCAATCTGCATCTTTTCAAAACAGAATAATACATCAGAGCATTTTCCATAATTCTGAGATTTCTACAAATCAAGTGCAAAATAAAATATGAGACTTTAATAAACGCAGTTAGACATCCCAAATATATATCAAATGTGTTTTCTTATCGAGTACAAGGAAATGCAGTTGATTGAATGAAATCTGGTGTTGCTGTAATCAATATAATCAATCTTAAAGAGTTCTTATGAAAGCTGAAACAGTGAATCAGCACCTTTTGTTTTATCATGATATAGTAAACACTCCCTTATCAACTTGAGTGACCTGAATACATGATTTCCATCTTTAGAACTTAATTTATTAATGAAAAATAATTAGAGGAAAAATATATGTTTTACTAAAGGCAATATGACTGTATCATATGATTTGAAAGGCTTTCTTTCTGTCAGAGCTTGTTTCGGAAATTGTTTTGTATAGATCCTCCCTTAGTGTGCATCACTGTTCCACTGGATGCCATGCCTACTAAAAGGCATTCAGGAGCTACTGAGCTGTGTAAAGAAGCACAAATGGAACTTGTGCTTCTTTTACCCCTCTGTGCTTTGCCATACATTATTTCAACTCTCTATTTCACAGTACTAACACCTTTCAAATAGCTGCTATGTACCTTATACCATCTATGTAGAATTTAGGATTTATATTGATTCTAATAGGAGGCTGATTGCTGTTTCTTTTAGAAAGAAATCTTCACTATGCAGACTTGTGGCTTGTCACATGAAGTTGTGTGTGTGTGTATACTGAAGTAGTCTACATGTGTATACCAAATAACATCACAGTCAAAATAATACAGAGATTTTGGCAAATCCTTTATTTGTGCTTTGATATTATAGTACAGTCCTTAGAGGATCACATAATTTCCAACTCCTCAAATGTATGCTGCTTTATTCATTAGGAATATTTATATATAATGAGGATATCAGTTATGTTGATGGATGATGTTAAATGTATGGTGTTATCTCTGTTGCAGACTGTATATACTGAAAAGACAAGCCTTTGCTGTTAAAGGTCATCTTGGAAAAAAAGTTCAATTTATGTTTGTAAATGTTATCACGTGAAACCTACCACTGCTGACAGTCTGAATTGTTCATGCTCTCAACTGTTTGGAAGAACTCTAGAGCCTAGTTTCATACATACTCCTCAGCAGAAGATAGTCAGAGTTAATTGTACCTGAAAGTAGCTTGTTTACACAGCAAATAATTTTTAGAGATTTTTCTTTCATTAACACTTTATAGACATTATACAGCTCAGGCCTGGTTTTTTTTTCCTTCTGGGGTGGCAGATTGTCTTGAAGAACTGTGTGTAGAGCTTTTGAGCAAGCTGTAGAGGAACATTTGAGTATTGAACATGGATGTAAGTAAATGCATGTTAGTTACACAGTATGAAATAAAAAAAAAAAAATTAAATGAACATGGATGTCTAATAGAAACTTCACAGAAACCAAGCCAATTATCTGTACAGTATATAAAGAAAACTAATAGTAAATGCGTTTAAGCATGTTCAGATTCTATGTTGCCATCCGTGTTTTTGCAAGTAATAACACAAATGTTGTGAATTAATGCAAGGTTCACTTGGTATTTCCTTTGTAAAGGAAGGAAAAAAAAGATTGAAACCTTTTTTTATTGTGAAAGGCTTTTTTTCCCTGATTGTCTGTTTTCAAATATTTATAGCACTCTGTTTTTGGAACTGACTTTTTATAGAGGAAAAAGTTTGCATTTTAAAATCACTATTTATTTTCAATGTTAATAAATAAACAAATGTGGGATGCAGGGAAGGAAGACTTAGCTACAGAAGGTAGATTTTGGCTTAACATTTTTTAAGTGAAAATAAGCTAAATATAATATAAAATCCTGGTTTTCACTTTTTTACTTTAAATTATCTGTTCTGCAACATATCAGTGAGAAATAATGTAATTGAAATAAGTATTTTAATAATTTGGTCTGCTCACGTAAGACAATTTATATGTGTGTGATATTTATCAGTAATGCAGTAATCTACCATAGTTTGGTAATCATGCATTGCAAAATGCTAAAGAGCTTATGTAAGAGGCTAATGCTATTCTCTGACATGGGAACTTGGCTCTGTGTGTTTATATAACGCTTATTAATGACTTAGGATTTTCTGACAAGTGGCAATTTGATTGCAGCCTCTGTAAGATCTCTTTGCAAAATCTCAAAGAGCTAAAGGCTATGAGTGAAATGTTTATACTGGAAGGTTGGAGAGCCACGTGTTATTGAGTAAATTTTTAAACTCTTTTTCCATCAGTGGAAATGTGTCTGGGTCTTAGCAGCTCTCATGTCTCTGTAAGATGCAGTACCATCACTAATAAACCCCATTCAGGGCTTTTTTTTTGTCTGAGTGTAGTTAATTTCTGTGATTCTCTTTCTGTCAGTGCTTGTGAGACCTGCTTGAAAGCAAGTGGACTCATGGCACCTGAAGCATGTATAAAATATTTTCAGCTTTCATAGTGGTTCTGTATGAACACATGAAAAAGAGGAGAAAATGTGTTTCATTTTTGCAGTAGGTCACCTGAGATGAAGACCATTTGAAGCAACACAATGCTGCCGTATGATTGCTAGGGAAGACTATTTGATTGCCAGCAGGTGCTCCAGTATACTCAACCCAAGTCGTAGTTAATACACTGAGAGGGAGAGTTGCATTATTTTGCTGGCATTGTGGAACCAAGTCACTTGTGTCTGCTTGATCCTGCATTTTGTTTATCAAATAACAATGGAAACCGCATGTTTCTAAGTCTTACGGACAAAAGGCTAACTTTCTGATACAGTCTCCTGGTGTGTGTGAATGTGTGTGCAAGACTGTGTGTGAGAATCCCTAAGCAGAGAACAGTGGCAACACCCAGGCAGACTCATGCAAATGTGAGTGTGCAGGTCTACAGTTTCAGGAGCACTGAGAAAATTGAGGTCTCCACTGTGCAGCAAACTCACTGCTTAGAGTGTTTAGTTTATATGTAGAAATTTCCGTATTGTAGAGAAGAGAGGATACCTTTGTGCCATTAAAGGATGTGATTACCTGGGTTTTTAATAAATATCTGTCCACAATTAGACATTGAAATTGGGTAGCACATAACTCACGTGTTTAAGATATAGCAGATTTTGGTTACTAGCTGGATCCACAGTTCTCTGTTTGATAATATAACAAAAATACCTTCTTTCGCTTGTAAACTGATGATTATTGAATCTCTTGTGTGGCCATTTTCTTCTGCAGTACGGATGTCTATAAACTAGGCCATATCAACCACTACTAGAATAAGGTGAGGGTGAACATAGAAAATGAATTTGTCTTTTATCCCTGTAGGAAGATTGCCCCTTCCAGGTCTAGGTTTAGCTGCATGCTGCATGGCTGGTCGGCGGCTGGAGTTTGTGCTTTCTGATGCTGATTGTACTGAGCTGTCAATCTGACTCCTGACTCCTTTTTAGAAGCACTAAATTTCTTTTTTTTTTTTTTTTTTTTAAAGTCTTTATGGCATGCTTTACCTTAATATTTAGCTTTGTGGGTTTGGGGTTTTTTTTCTCTCTCTCTTTTTAATTTGATTATTCATTTTTTTCCTTTGATTGAATTTGACTTGGTCACCTCTATGTTGCATCAAAAAGTGTTTCAGACCTGAGGACAGCTTGACTTCTCCAAGTTCTTCCTTTGAACTTTCGACTCTAGATTTTAATGAGCATCCATCTGATTCTACTCAAGCTGCAGCAGGTTATTATATCGGCTGTGGAACTGCTATAATTGTATGGCTACGTTCCTGTGTTGAGATTCCTGGAATCTCTGTAACCACTTTGATCTAGTGTACATTTAAAAATCGTGAAAATGCTTTCTTTCTTAGAGTTAAGGAAAATTATTTCTGATCCAGGCTGAAATCGCAGAAAGAAAAATGAACATGGGGAGGCAGTGAGCATATGTAGTCTTACTGATTCATTGATGATAGGAATTTTAACTGCAGTGTTAGAGATGTGCTTTTGTCAAATGATTTGTCATCATTCCATCTTGGGCTTAAATTTTATTAGATGTTTGTAGCCTCTTCTCCCTGATTTATTTTAACTGGTAGCATGTCTTTTGACAACTAACATTAGTACAGTGTTTATGCTGCTGGAAGTGTCACAGTTTACATGGCTGAAAATCATATATTTTTGATAAAGAGGAATTGCTGTTAAGGCTATTTTATTGACAAGAAATCCACAAACATCATTAAGATTCATTAATACAAATCTCTGTATTTGACTATAGCTTCTAAAACATTACTGTATGGAAAAAGAGCTCCTTTTATCATTGAATTCACTGTTTCTGTTTTATTACAGTACTGCATTATTTTGAGTATCACTTATATTACTGTCATAGTCTCTCTTTGTGGTGGGCACTTTTTCTTTTTTTTTTCTTAATTTTTTTCTGTGCAATATTAAGGGCTTTGAATCAAAAAAATGATGGCATTATGGAAAAACTAATTTATGAAAATTGTTGTTCATAGGCATAGCACTGATAAAGCAACTCTAAATAGGGAGGTTTTGATAGCCTTGTTAAAACTAGGTTCTGCTGTTCTTTGGAAATAATGGAAGGAAGCTGCTATGTAATACAAATGAAAATACCTTTTGATATAGAAAATTATGCCTTCCATTTGTATTCTAGTAGAAGTTTGACATTCTGCCTAAAAAGAGAGGATCACAGTTTACAAAATCAAAGCATTTATAAAAAAATGTACAAATTCCTCACCAAAAAAATCTGGAAAATGTGGAGACATCAGTTTAAAACAGGAATGCTATTGAACATGAAAGAATAGTGGAAAAAGATGATTTTTTTTTTTAATGGGGAGATTTAATTGCTTCAATAAAGTAATGATATTGCTTTACTAATTGAAGCATCTTCCTGACTTCATTGTCTCCAGCCAAAGTTAACTATTTCTTTGACATACTTTTAAAGAAGTGGTTTTAATCACTTTGAATCTAATGTGACTTATTTTGTATTATGCAGTGCTTTTCAAACAGCACTCTCAGAAATAGGTTTCCCCTCATTTAATATTTAAATATGAGGATCAAAATTTGGGGTTTTTTTTCTTCTCTTCATGAGGGTGATGTACAATTTCATTTGACATTTGTTTTTATTCAAGGACATTATTACTTCATTTCTGCTTGACTTTGTAGTATATGTCATTCAGTGGAAGGGATTGTCTGTATCTCTGTAGGAAAGTAAACAATTTGCTGACTTCTAGTATAATGCTGCTTTAAATGGAAATATTTTTAATCTTTCTTTCCAGGACACTATTTTTCTTATTATTTTACTTCAGACTCATTATTAGGCACTGCCAGTTTACTAGCTGACATGTTCAAAAGTTGTCTTTGCAAAATATTGGTGAGGTTATGATGATTTTTAAGCCTTCCAAGTCCTTTGCTGGAGGGATACAGCATTGATTGCTTCTTTCTCTTAAAACTTAGATACACCTGAATTTAGTTTCCTATGTTCACCAGCACGATCTGTTTGCTTATTCTTTCTCCATTGGTCTTTAGTTCCTTATGATATCTGTGCTTATTAGAAGTAATGTCTTTTGTGTCTGTTGGATTTGTTTTAGCTATAACTGGTTTTATCCAACACTTCACTCTCTGTTGATCAGAAACTGACCACTGGTAAGTTGCTTGTAGCTATGAGACATCCTACATCATCCTATACCTGTGCATTCAAGACATCACCTGTCATTCTCATTCTCCCAGATTTTTGTTGTGAGGTCATACAGATAGTTCATCCAACTCAGACCAAATGCATGCTATTATCTATTAGTTGATATATATACATACATATACCTACATATATAGACAAAACAGTAGATGGTGCACTGTACAGTTGTACAAAGCAAAGAAAAGCAAAAAAACTCAAACCATAAAAGTAAGGTGATAGTTGTTAGGTCTGAAGACAGTGCTGCTGTGGCAAAACAAGAGGAAAACAAGAGGAAACATAGCTCCAGCAGCCCCAGCAAAGTCCAATGGGTCTTGAAGCTTGCATTGTGAGCTTAACACAAAACCTGCTGCTAGCAATAGAAACACTGTGTTTACTCAGTGCAAGGCTATACAGAAAATCATTTTTTATTTCAACACAAAAAAAAAAAAAAAAAAAAAAAAAAAAAGAAAAAAGATATCCGGTGTTAGAATGAGTTTTGGGAAAAACTCATGAGGTTTACTTGAGGTATCAAAATAAACAAAACCTTTTTCTCAGGTCACATGTTCTTGAGGGCTGTCCCAGTCTGTCTTCAAATTCTCATTTCCCTGTCAGAGTTATTCTTTAGTGGTCTCAGCTCAGCCTCTTGGGTGGGAGGCGCAAAGCAAAGGAAGTAGCTTCAGCTGACCTGAAGGATCTTAGAAGCATACATCATAGGAGGAACAAATGGGTCTGTCCAGACAAGTAAGACAGTTCAGCTCTGCTGCTTGTAGCAGAAACCATAGTCATGCCATTGTTTCATCTCCTCAGTCACAGATTTAGGCTCTGTTTCTCTGTGCTCTGCTCAGGGCACAACCACATCCTGTGTGAAAATAGAAAGCACTTTCTTGCCTTCTATATACTACCATATCTACGTGGCCTGGAATCCAGACAAATCTGGATGAAATTGACCATTCTTGCTCTATTACTTTGAAGTATTCAATGATGAATGATAGCAATTGCAAGAAGGACTTGGGTATGTTAAAGATCTTTAAGTCATTATAACAAAAGATCTATATTGTTTTTCTTATCTAGAGAAAAATCTTGTCTAGAAGTAATTAGAATTTACAATTTAAGGGAATTTGTGCCATCACTAATCATTTTTTTGGAAAGTAACTTTATTCTGAAATATGCTTTTTCTTTAGATGCAAAAAAGAAAATTTTAGTATGAGGCTTTTGAGGAATAAACAGAAAAACCTGCATTTTTTTTTTTTTTGCCCCATCTACCAGGATAATGATCACTTTCTCCTCTAAAATAAGGGAAAGTCCTTAATAGGAAGGTTTCTGTGTGGCCAGGAAATTATTCCAGCCTCATAACAGAGACGAATTGAATCATTTAAAGTTCAAGATATCACTTAACTGTATCTGTCATCAGATCATAAACTCAACCCTAATGCCCGTCTATATGCATCATGTGCAAAAAAGTACACAGGAGACAGAGGCTTTATTAAGTTCAGGGGAATGTCTGAAGTATTTTCATTGTTTGAACTTAAGTGTGGTCTCTTCTTAACCTTTCCTTGAGAGCAATCATTGCATGTTAATCGACAACATCATACAGTCCTTAGAAATGAAGTGCCTGCTTATGTTAAATGCCTCTTTCAAAAGTCAAAGCTAGATACCCTTCTACATTACCTTTTAAAAGTGGAAATTATGTTGGAATTACCTTTTAAACTGGTTGTAACAGTTCTTCCACTTACTAATGTGTCTTGATACATGTCTCCCACTCGGACACAGAGCATAAACCCTCTGCTTTTAGCTCAAGATATTTTGTGTTGCTTCTTTTCTAAAGCATTTTCTGTGACTTCTAGTTAGTATTACCATTGATTTCATGGCTTCTCCACTTCATTTTTTTTTTTTAATTTATGCATTTTGATTTTAGATTATTTTGACTGAAGGGCCTTAAAAAGTGCTGAAATTGTGATTCTTACCTATAATATATACATCTGGACATGCTGGATTACAGAGACAAATAGGGATCTTATTTTAATCACTTTAAACAAATGATCAAAAAATATGGAAGCTTATTGTGATTTTCTTTCCATTCTCCCTAATTAATTGCTTGGACTTGGTGAATGATATGCCTATTGCTGATGCTTATAATTGCATATTGATTGATTTATTTTCCAAAGTGACTTTAAAATAGAAGTTGCTGTGGAATACTGTAGTGATGCTCAGTAAACACATGTTGACGTCTCCAAGAATATTCTATAATGAAATTGCTAGACATGACTTGGAAGTAACAGAACATACAATATTGTCCATTTCTGTTTCAACCTGGAAGATAATTTTTTGATATTACTTTTGCCTGAGATGTTCGTAGTTACAGTTCTCTAGATTGAATCTGCTTTAAATGTTATACCTTCAGCACCATGGAAGTAGCTGTGATTTATGGCTATCAAGCTTGGGAACAAAAGCAGAATTTATACAACTCGTTGTAGAAACCACAGAAGTGAAGCATTCTACTCTTGTTTATCATGGAACTTCCTACAGTTGTTGTACAAAGAGAAAAATTAACTGAATGAGATCTTGTATTTTATATAACTTCTGAAACATTTTTGCCTGTGTGATGCCATCAATATATGTGTGTTTGTTACAGTTTTGAAGAATTTTTCTTAAAAGTATTTATGGAAAAAAAAAAAAAAAAAAAATAATTCGCAAACCTAAAAGGTGTGGGTATTCTTCCAATTTTAAGTATTCCTTCCTTAGCTAACAAACATACAAAACAAAACCCACACTGCAAAGCCCTGTTTGTCCCAGGCTGGTGTACAGTACCAATAAAATATGATCTTCATTATAATAACCTACTTTATGAAGATTAAATGATTTTGCAATTCAAACAAGGTAAAATTGGTTTAAAGCAAAATCAAACACAGGTTTGCTAGTTTAAGATTTGAATAGTGGAATAGGAAATCTTTTTTTATATTGCTATTGTGCACTGGTCAGCTAAGAAGTAATTGCTTTTTATAAGGCAAATTTGCTTTTACTTTTCCAAGGTAATGAAATGTACCTGAAACATTTCCTTTGAAATCCAAGTCACTATCACTCAAATGTCACCAGTGGAGATCCATCGTATAGTTTCTGCAAACACATAATGAGAAAGTACTGCTTGGAAATGATTGGCAGAATTCTATTAGAAAGCTTCACTACATATTCATCCCTAATTATCTGTGTTGTAAATCAATAGTGATTTGATTTTTCTTTTTAAAATATTTTTGTGGTACTAATATGTATAGAAAGACATCTGGAAATGATTTGGAGAAGCTTCAATCTTGAATAGCTTCAAGATGTAAGTTGGGAACTGCAAATGCATTCAGGGAAGATGCTCTGAATTTTTATTTTTTTTAACACCTAATGAAATTCTGTGAAAGAAAAAGAAATGTTAATGACACAAGAAGGTCCTGAAATGTAATACTCAAAGTTATTGAAGGAAAAGAAATAATCTAGGATTAAATCAAATCTTTAAACAGATACACAAAATGTCTAACAAAGAAATGATTCCCCAGAGAAAATATATTCAGTCTCATAAAATCAAAGCTTCTTAAGGGAAAAAATACGTCAAATATAATTTAGCCCCTCTTCAGTCTAATCATCTGTTCAGAAGAGGACAATTTATCAGTGGTCTAGGAAGTGCTTTTTAGGGGCAGAAGGACAAGGGATATAAATTCAATCTCAGGCTGCATACTTTTAGCAAAATGAACAAGTATTGGGAGGAATGTTACAGTAGGCCCACAGAGTAGAACCGTTTTCAAGCCTAAACAAATGATTCTGGCATATTTCTTGTTTTAAGCAAGAATAGAGTGAGGATGATAGCTATAAAGTTAAAATGTGAATTTAACAAACATGGTTTCATGCTGATGTTAAGCTATTACAGTATTATCATGGGAAACTGTATTTAGGGGATATTCTAAAAGTTGCTCTAAGTTGCAACTGAGGAGGAAAGCTAACAACTGTAATATTAGTATCGCAACACTGAAGCCCAGTTGTACATCTCATGTGATCCAATATTTAGCATACTAGAGAAGACTGAAGTGGCAGAAGGGGGGGAGAATGATGCTTTATGCCAAATACCGTTTCAAACGTTTGAATTACCAGTAGCTTGTTAAGTTTCCAGTGACAATGGAATTATCTTGCAAGGACTAAAGCGCAAAATGATAACAATGAGTGTCTGCTTTATAATGATCCATCCCAAGAAAAGAATGAGAGTTCTATAAAGGCTTATTTATGTGAAAGAATATACTTATAAGATAGGAAATATATTTCATTGTGGAAATCAGGAAAATTTTTGCATGAAGTTTTCATGCTAGAAACTAAATTCAACTCTTCTGAAAGTAATTTCAAAATGTCTTTATATCTTAGAAAACAATTCCTGACTCATTCGCATGTGCAATATTACTAATCTAAAAATATTCATTTGGATTTAATCCCAGCTGGAAATAAGAACTCAGTCATACATAGCTTGGTAAAAAGCATTTGACAGGATTCTGCTCAGTTAAATGATGTGGTCAAGTTAAGTACAAGAAAAAAATAAATTGAGGTAATAGAATAAAAATTGCGAGTTTTATAAAATATTTAGTGGGTGATATAGAGAAGCATAATACTACATTTGATACAAGAAGACCCCTTCTACTTTTGAAAAACAAACAGCTCTGTTATTAGAGAGAAGTTAAATGTGACTCAGTAATTTTGAAAAAAACAGGTTTAACCAAAGGAAAAGTGTAAAGTAGAGAAAATACAGAGTAATACTTAAGAATTGCAGAAAGGTGGATGATGGGAATGAAAATAAGTTGTTGGGTTGTTTTTGTTGTTGCCTTTCTTTAAAACAAACAAACAAACAAGAAAAAAGTAAAGCTGCGAGGTTTTGGCTAAATGAGTATAGTCCATTAATAGTATTGAATTAGATTAATGTACTTGAAATACTGACAGTAACATGTTGTGTTATGTTGAATTTGAGTAGATTTATGCAATTGCCATACCTCAGCTGAGGATGAACTAAATAAAACATCTGTATCACACTGATGATTGATGATGCAACTAACAGTGTGTGGAATGTAAATATATTAAGAAAAAGATACATAAAAAAGGATATAAAAAAACATTGTAGGGCAAATAGCTGAAGGAACATAACAAATGTTATGAAAAATGGAAAAGCATTCAAAAAACCCACCCGATTTTCAAATGTGCCTTAAGAAGTTGGCATTTTGTTAGTTCTTTGTGAGAAAAGCTAAAATCTTTTATTTGAAGAGATCAAAAGAAAAATATTTTTTCCAGGTGCTTTAAATCACTTTCAGAGCTTCCATATTTTCTTCAATCTCTGCAAAATATTGGAATGATTGAGAAAAGGCTTGAATAATGTAGAACTGAAAGTGGGAATTATAATTAATGACTCCTGAAGAAGCTTGATAGAAGATAAATGTTGCCAAGTTGAATTGGTGTAACTTTTTATGTGATTTAGATTGGCTGATACAAGCACAGGCGTTTTTATGTGCTAGATTGCTGTAAGCACTTGTTTGGGATTTTGGTAGAGAAAATAGAAGGATGCTAAGTCATGTTGCGGGTCTTCAGTAAAATGAATTCGTGAGTTTATTTAGCAATATTTGGGCTAATGATAGTTTTTTTAGATTACTATTTGAAACACTTTTTTTGGTGACCAGGAAGGAAATGTTTGAAAATGATAGTGCAGTGACAGAAGCATGGGGGAATAATGATTATGAAATTATAGTAATGCTGATCCACAGTCAGTTGAATGTATACTACTAGAGTGATGTTACACCCAAAGGATAATATATTTTTAGGTGTTGAAATAGAAAATCTACATTGGAAATTTGGATTTCTTTTCCAGAACATATTTTAGTGTAGAAGTTGGACGTGTTGGGACCTGTACCAGGCTAGAGTACCACAGCTACTTGTAGTCCTGTTTTGAAGGAAATTGTGTATTCTAATAATATTCTTGAGGAAACTGACAAAAGATAACAATGTTCAGCGATCAGTTAATAAAGTACAATGATCTGTCATCTGTACTTCTCTGTAGCCTGCAGAATGTCTTGGAGAAGTAGAAGAGGTTTGAGAGCCGATTCTTTCGTGCTGTGCTCATTTAGTTAGAGAAGGCTGTATAGCATTGTTCTTTTTGTTTCTCAGGCCTAGTTTGTTTAAGCTGTCTGTTGCCCAACCAGTATAGGCGACTGGTGGTGGTATTATCTTGACTTTCTCAAGACAATAGCACTTTGGACCAAGAAACATCCAATGAAGCTGTGCTGAGATAATAAGGAAGACCCATCTGTGCAATGGCACATGTAATCGAGCACTCTGCCTTCATAGGAACATGGGTACTTTCAGAAATAAATAAGTTTCCATGGGCATTACCACAGATTAAGCTGGATCAAGTTCATTGTGGTGGGACCTGTTATGGAGATGAATCTTCAGCTGATTCTGAAGTTTGTTAGCAGTACATGTGGTCTTTCTGAAGATTAAGGACATTTCTGGAACTTTACTATAAATGTGCTGATGGTTCCTTCTTCTGCCCCCACCCCCGAGTGTGGCCATATATGCTGGGACAGATTTCCTTGCGGTGCTTATCTGAGGCCTGTGAAAAGTAAAATGACATACTGATCATATAGGAATCTGCAAAAGTGTTTACTTAGTGCTTAGTGTTATATTCTAGTTTGCGATTAAATCTCACTCAAATTATCAAGCAGATTTTCATCCTTCTCACTTATATTTTGCAGGAAAAGGAAGATACAAATCTGGATTCCTTGAATAAATGTGCGTTTTTTTCAATGACTCAATGAAACGATGCTGATTTAAACCATCTGTCCTTTCTCCCTATAAGGATAGAAACTGTCTGAAATTCAAGACAGTTTAAAAAGTGTCTTTTGCAACATCAAACTTCTTAGATTTGTCAGTGGAGGAATTTTGTCTGCTAGTGTATAGATAAGATTCTTTTTCCTTCTTTCTAACCAGTAGTAGAAGTTAGGCTGTTATAATTTGGCATGATAGAATTTGGAATCTGCTAGGAGGGTTGCTTTTTTTCTTTTGAAATATTCTACTTGGGAATCATTAAAGAGAAGCAAGCAAGCAACCATTTCTCTGTGTTGTAAGTTAATTTTCTTAGGTAGGCTCTTAGAATATGGCAATAGAAGTGGTAAAACTTCTATATTAAAAAGGTTTTGCTTTCCACATAGAAATTTTAAGTGAGCTATTGTAGCTTGCATATCCTAAGGCCTTGGTAAAATTCCATATGTATTTGTATACCGCAAACCTGAAGAAAACCTACTGGAGTATGTGGCACTTTGGTATCTAATGTTTGTTAGCATACTTATATTTCAGTCTAACTGTCTTGAGGATCAGTGAACTGACATAATACTAAAACGTTGGAGTGCTGACTCAGATTAGCAGGATTCATGGTGGTGTTTCTGAAACCATCAATTTTCAGAAACTTTGCATAATTTAAAAATCAAAGTGGAAGTTTTTTGTTTTTTTTTTCAAAAATTGTATTTACAAATCCATTTTATAAACGTTCCACTCAGTGAGACAGATTATTATAGTATACTAATGATGTTATTGTGTAAATTGAAGAAAACATCTACAAAATAGAGGGCACTACAGTTTCTATTGTTAGTATAAGCCAAAGAATAGAGGGGTATATATCAAACTGATGCAAGGCATAAATTGGATTGACTCATAAGTAGCTAATATTTTTTTGTTGTTTAGTATTAAGGAAATATTGCTGTCAGAAGGAAAAAAATATTAGACTGTACTTAAACTAAAAAGAACACTCCTGTTACCTAGAAGTGTTTGTAAAGATTGATGCCAAAACCTGAAGTATTCCTTTTTTGATGTGGTTTAGGCTAATGTGGTTTCATGCTGAAAAGTATTGGCTGCTTTCTGTAATATGTCTTTTCTGTAACTACTTTTAGTCTGGAAGGAAATTTCATGCTTTTTAAGGTGCAAAGATTTTCTTTTTTTTCCTTTGAAATCTGTGGATCAGCAAGTCTTTAATAGATGAAAAAAATCCCAACCAATCAACCAACCAACCAAAACCCACTTGCTAGAATAAGGTGTCTTGTGATTGATAAGTGCCAGGTATATTTTTGTGAACCACGAGGGGTTCCCACTTAAGTTTTATTTGTTGCCTAATTGATGAGCAGACCAGCTACATAGTAGGGCTTGAGCCACCATGCTGTGGGACTAATGGTGCTTATGACTTCTTGTAGTTTAAGCCCAACCAGTAACTCAGAACCATGCAGCTGTTTACTCACTCTCCTCCTTCCTTCCATCACTCCCAGAGAGATGGGGAGGAGAATCAAAAGAATATAACTCCCAAGGGTTGAGATAAGAAGAGTCCGGTAACTAAGGTATAATAAAAAACTACCACTAATAACAATGATAACCTACTACCACTAATAATAATATTTATAAGGAAAATAACAAAGGGAGAGGATACAGCTGTTCACCACCTACCAACCAATTCCCAGCCTTACCCGACTAGCAATCTGCCCTTCCGGGTAACTCCTCCTAGTTTATATACGGGGCATGACGTGCTGTGGTATGAAATACCCATTTGGCTAGCTTGGGTCAGGTGTCTTGTTTTTGCTTCCTCCCTGCTTCCTGTGCCCCTTCTCCCTGGCAGAGCATGTGAATAAAGTCCTTGATCAGACTAAACATTACTTGGCAAGAACTAAAAACATCAGTGCTATGAGCACTGTTCCCAGACTAAAATCAAAAACACAGCACTGCACAAGCTACTGAGAAGGAGAAAAATGACTGCTGCTGTTGGACCCAGGACATGACTGGATATGTTTGGGGCTGTGTATTATTCTTCTAATTCATTATTATGCTATTGATGCACTGTATGTGTAAATATGTTGGAAGACTTAGGCAAGGAAGAAGTGGACAAAATAGAAACAGAAAATAAAGCACCTGGCTCAATTTCCGGGTTTGTTGATAGAAGTCAGTTGGTGAAACTGTTCAAAACAATCTTTAAACTGGCATTAGTGAAACACATTTCTAGAGTGCAGGAAGTGTGCAGGATGGATTCCTCACAGTGCTACACTTCATCAAGGGATTCACTTACGGTTTAGTCAGTCAGTTTGGGTAGTTTAGATGCAGTTCAGGCCACATTCAGTGTGAAGCTCGATCTATATATAAGTGGATCTGATATAAATAATGCTTTATTTTGTCTTGTTCTTACAGAAATCTGCAATCTGTGGGTACAACCAATATAAAAGCATTTAAAGATACATCCACATTTTCTACTAAAACTAGAGCATTAATAACAAAATTGGTCAGGATTTTAGTAAAATATAACACTTCCTCTGAAGAAACAGATAAATCTGGTTTGCAACTCAATATGTTTTTTGTGTATAACTAGTAATGTACAGTACAGATTGCCATCAACACTTTTCAATCCAGTCTACATGTTTTCATTTACAAAGGAAAAGATGCCAGCAACAAATTAATGTAGGATGTATGCAATAGGATATTTGGACCTACTTTGTGACAGTTTTGTTCCTCCATAAAGTTGTGAAGCTTGTACATAACAAGCTTGTACATAGTTCTGTGTGATTTCTTACTATTTTCTACGTCTTGGAATACCATGCTAATGGCTTGGTATTGAAGGAGCAGCTATAGAATGTTATTTTACAGTTAATTTAACACTTGTATCTGTATAACATTTCTTACCTGTCATATGCTATCTTGTTCTAGTGCTGTGTTGGTATAACTATTGATTTTAGTGTATAGTAATAGTATGAGTCTTAGCTTTAAATGTCTAGTCTCAAAAAAGGCAGAATGAGAAACAAAAGTGATTTGCAAATATTGCAAAGAAAAATTAGTTACTGTGAAAACAGCTTCTGCACAATCCTGCTATTATCAGAAAAGAGCATAAAGACTAGTGACAGAATCTTCCTTTTGGTAAACACAGGGCTATGTGCAGCCCATGTAGCTCTTACTATTCATGCTGTCATCCTTGTACCTCTCTTCACTGACTGAATAGTCTGAAATAGGCATGAATCAGATGCAAAACTTTCAGAACTAAAAAACCGTAGATGATCAGCATCTTTCCTGTGTCTTGCCATTCCCTCTTCTGTTGCTTCAGAGTCCAATTGTATTGGTATGAAAATAGAGGAAAAAGGTCTTTGTTCTTTGTCTGGTTTCTTCATTTGAGAAGCTTATCCATAGTCCACTGGTTTATGAGTCTTCTATCTTTTGCTACCAGCCGTTAGATGTTCTGTAGGTCTAGCAAAAATATTGTGTGTTGTATTGATCAATACCGTGATGTTTCCAGACTCTGCATTAACCTGATACTTGTCTCAGTCTGAAGATAGTGTTCTTGTGCTTTGTGGGAGACAATGAGAGAGTTGAAAACAGCTTTACCACCAACTTTCAGGTAGTTCTATTATGACTTTCTATATTTTTACATATTTTCCTACTGTCTTGCATGAAATTAGTGGAACCATAATATATTTTTTTAAGGGAGATGAATGTCTGGCAAGAGCAGTTAGAAGTTGCTACTGTAAATATCCATTTTGATTTCAAATCTTAACCTTTAGGAAGGTTTGAAAGAAATTGAAGATAAACATTTCTTCACAGAATGCATATTACAATTGAATTTGATAAAATGCTGCAAGGATATTTCTGTATGTTTCTTTACTCTAAAAAGAAGCCACAAAACACCCCCCAAAACCAATCAAACAAACAAAAAAGCCCCCAAAATTTCATGGCTACTGCATGACATGAGCCCCCTCTGGAAGCTATCATTGGGAGAACTGGTTATGAAGATAGGATGAGAAAGTTGAGGCTGTTCAGCCTGGAGAAGAGAAGGCTGCATGGAGACCTCATAGCAGCCTT
>JAOEHX010038493.1:4548-35239 GCA_025448015.1 Bolborhynchus lineola | reverse complement strand
GGTGTCCCGGCCCATGGCAGGGGGGTTGGAACTAGATGATCTTAAGGTCCTTTCCAACCCTAACTATACAATGATTCTATGATTCTGTTATGGTTGTGTATACAGAGTGCTACCAAGTAATACAGATTAAACTAGTAAGGAAGGTCACTGGGAAAAAGAAACTACCTGCAGTCTACTGTTCTGAGGATATCACATAGTTAGGATGACACTCAATATCCACTTATGCCCCAGGACAAGCAGAAAGGGAGAACTTAAGGAACTCTATTGAGAGATATCCATCAGCTGTGAACAAAAATTACATTTCCTGTCATTGAAAATCTCATTTAGTTCAGACTTGCTTCCACTAAGGATTAAAACCCTTCAAAAGAACACTTTGTCTTCACAGGAAGATGAAAATAGCCTAAAATGCTCACGGTGAAAGACTCTGAAGAAAGTGCACCATACAGTAACTTTAAATGGTTATCAAATATAACATACTTCAGCAAGTGCTAGGTATATAAATGCGGTCATTCAAGCTAATGATGAAAATGAAAAGAAAAACAATTCAGGAGTTTTGCATGAGAGACAGGCAAATCTCACTAAAAGAAAAAGTGTTGCCAATTCCTGGCTTGGAAGTATTTGCATATACATGAAATGAAGTATTCTGCACATTCAGTAAAGAAGATAGGGAAGCAGACAAGGGAAACGGACAGCACCCACTTATTAAAATATAATGCATAAAATATTCATAAACCAGGAAAGTGGGTATTTACTCATTTGTCACTTTTCATGATTCGGGATAGAGGCTATAATCCAGAATCAATCAAAAAACGGAAGTGTAAAATAAATAAGAGCATCTTCATGCTTCTGCAATTTTTCTTTTATGAAGGAAAAAAAAAAGAAAGAAATTTGTCTTAGTCAGTTGTAAACCTAAGATAACACTATAACCAATTTCTGTTATCAGACACTGCTGTGAGATGTGACATTTTGGAACTGTGATAAAATTAAAACACAATTCTGTATTAACTGTCTTGACCCAACCATCTACCTCCTATTTATGTTTGGACTGAAAACAATCATCAAGACTTTGTGATACAGTCTGTGAAATAATGTTTGTTTCAATTTCTGTGAAAGAATAAAGCTACATCACAGGATGTCACAAATTACATGCGGCAAGATCTTCAGCTGATATAAACTCCAATACTTTCTCTGTTTTCAGTATAACAATTATTATTTACTCTCCTTTATCTTCTCGATGACCAGAACACAGCTAGTTTCTGGTTGGGTAGGTTTTTAACACATCACATTAAATAATTAAAATAATAACACCATACGTCATATATAAGCCAAACATCTTTCCATTTTCAGGGACATCTGGTTATTTAATTGTACTTGTGTTCCTTTTAGACAATTATTTTAAACAGGTCCTGACCTGTCCCTGGAGTCACTATCTCCACTAGTTGGATTTCATATTTAATGGCACTTGGTTTAGAATAAAGATAACTGTGAAATATTACTTGGTTTTATTACCCTGATGGCACATTTGTGTTCTCTCTCAAGCAGACACTGGAGTCAGAATTCCACAAAAAAAATGTTTCTGTCCAACTACAGAATATGGACTTTTTCATAAAATAAATGGATGAACTGCACAGCTAACTGATAT
This sequence comes from Bolborhynchus lineola, assembly GCA_025448015.1. Taxonomy (NCBI): domain Eukaryota; kingdom Metazoa; phylum Chordata; class Aves; order Psittaciformes; family Psittacidae; genus Bolborhynchus; species Bolborhynchus lineola. The sequence continues at coordinate 33,597 of JAOEHX010038493.1, read as the reverse complement.
CTATATGTGAACACTTGAAAATACTTCAAGATACTTAAAGTATGAACAGTGCCAGGCTAGGACTACTGGTTCTTTGCAGAGGTGCCAAGCAACCTAGAAAGCAGTAAAATGCACTATCATTTCCTTATCACTGTTGTGCGCTCAGTCTTGCACACTGGGTAGTATCATTTAGCACATAGAAGCTACTAAAGATTTGGGCAACAGTCATCAAAAAGAATGAAACCAGTCTTACGATTTGTTAGGCTGAAAAAACACACTACTGTAGTAGCTCAAAAGTAAGAAAATACAAAGCATAAGATACTCATTATTCAAATGTTGGGTAAATCTGGTAAAACGACTGTTCCTACCCTGTATGTGTGGATACTCAGTTACACTCTCCGACTCTCATGATTTTAATTATTTTTTTAAGCTGTCAGCACTATGAAGGGGTTTAATAAATCTGCAGCTTATCAGCATAAAAGGTAACTACAGGACCTCAAAACAGTAATAAAATACATCTTAAAGAAGCCAGGAAGCCAACCAAAGGGTGAACCAGGGGCCTGCAGGACTTGCCAGGCACCGTATCTTGGGCAGACAGAGGTGTCCTCAGCAAGGTTATTCTAGAATAAAGTCTCCCCCTGGCGGATCTCTCACATAATAGAAGCTCCATCAAATACTTAATTGCATAATATAAGAGGTAACAATTTCAGAGGCAAGTAGAAACGTGATGAAATCATGGTACATGGTTTACAACTCAGTGGGCTTGATCCCACCTCAGGCAAGACAAGCTGGTTTTTTGTAAGATCCCTTACGATTCTGTAATTCATTTGAAAGACACTACAACCCTCAAAGTAATTTAATTCCTTCCCATCTCCACATACATCTATTATGAAGGTTAGTTTAATAACACTCTCCACTCACCCCAACCCAAAACAGTAAATGCTTTAACTATTTAGGTAAAAAATTCCAATTCCTAATTCTTTATATCTAATACTTATTTAAAAGAATACAAAATGTTGTGAGATCCAACGTGCTATTTTAACCACACAAAGTTTAATACCCGGCAAAAAAAAGTTTCATGCCAGCACAACTTACTGTGTCTCAGAGATTAAGGAGCTATAGCAGTATTTGCAGAATGAGTCTTCCTCAAACACTTCATTAACTACACTGTTCTCTGATCTGCATTAATTTTAAAGGATCACAAAGATATTTTTGCATATGATAATTTACATTAGCATAAAGAAATCATTGCGATCACTTAAATTATCACATTGATCTCAATGCTCTCAAGGTATTTAAATGTGGTTCTAATAAATCATAGATTTTGTCTGCAAGACTGATTTGGATATGGGTTTTTTCTTCTCTAAGAAACAAAATCCTTGATGGCTTGAAATATTATTCAATTACATATGTGACAAATTCGTATTTTATTCACAGTACCAACTGTTGTGCCAATACTGGGTAGGAAGCTTTTTAACTATCCAGATACATGTCCTCACATTCATTTCAGAATAGTAATATAATAGTTAAATATTTCATTTCTTGCAAGTTCTGAAAGAGCGTTAGGTTTCCTACTTTCATTAACACTCTCTTGTTTGTATGCAGTAATTGCTTTAAAAATATTAGCACTGTAATTTCTTGCTAGCACTATGATAAATCAACAGAAAGTCTTATCCCCATGCCTCTGCACAGAAGAGCATAATTCTGCCTCCCTTGATGCCAGTGAGAAAACCTCTTTAATTTCAGGATTACAGTCAAAGAACTCATGAAAGATGTTAGTTTGACAGCCTGGGACTCCTGTCCTTTCTAATTGCTGAACAGCTGCAATAACTAAGCAGTACTACACTCTGCCAATATGTGTCTGTGAGAAGCAACAGCTTCTCAGAGATAGAGTAGCTGCTACTTCTCCATTTCAATCCTTGACCTTTCAATAGTAACCATCAGCAAACTATGTTTTCTGTTCCAGATATGGGACTTTTTAGGATATAAACATCTGGTTATTGTGAACAAAAAGAGACGCTATTCATTCATTTCAAACATCCATCAGCAATGACTGCTGGTGCTCTGGGACATACAGAGGCAAGATGCCAAGAAACAATCTCTCAATTGACTTAATTTCTGAATTTTCCTGGTTTAAGAGTTCAGCTCAACAAGAACAAAGTTTGCACTGCTAAACTGCGCAAGGCTGCTAAAGCTGAGAATGGGCTCTGATCTCTGCTGCTTGATTTGGGAAAAACTGGGCTTGCAGAAACCACAAAGGCAAAGCACTAAGAAACAAACCAGCACAGATCTGACCAAATGACAAAAGACTATAGCAAAAAGACTATTCAACACCGAAAAAGAATATTATGTATTTGGCTGTATTTTCAGAAACTGCCTGCTTATCTTGACAGGATGAATGAGAAACTACAAATCTTACTGAATATAAAATAAAAGGAGGAAAATTATTGGTAACTACAATACTGCAAGCTCTATTTCAGACTCATTGGTACTTTACTAGTAGAGTCTTGATTTTCTGGCAAACAGTCTCCATATATGATCACCCAGCATTACTAAATGAGCTGTACTGTTCACAGTGAGACATTTGTAATATATAGTATCTCACAATGTTGACAATCGTCAACTTCTATCCCTGAAATGTTTATACCACCTTATGACAGTTCCTGTATGTGTCAATACTAATATTTTAATTATGTATTAATAATAATGTCAGTACTTATCAAATAGCTTTTACTTATATGTGCATGCTTACTCATATTAAATACATCAGAATGGGTATGCCATCACAAACATGACATATCTTCCCATTAAAGCAAACTATGGGATCCAAAAGCAACCTTCCTGATGTCAAGAACCTGTTTCAGCTCCTAGATTTGAATGATGTAGGCATTAATCTCCCATAACTGCCATTCACGCATGAACACATTCCAAGGATGAATTTAGTATAACGGTCATTCAGCTTCAGGTCATTCAACCTGACAGATAATCCCAAGATTCTATGTGGGAAATTAAGGAAACTGTATTGTGAAAATCTACCATCTGCTGTCATTTCACGCTGACACCTCTGTGCCATCAGAAAAACATGCACCATTGCTGAAGTCATTCCTCCCTTACCTTTCCCGTTGTCCTCATACAACAGGTACTCTCCAACTCCCTCCAGGCCTCCCTGTTCCTTCAAGTATCACCTCCTTCTCACAGCTACAGAATTTTATCTTGCTCTCTTCTTGCCACTCTCCTAATAGTCCTTAAAACCTCCCCAGTCCCTTCATTTTCTCCCACTTTGGGACGGACTTTAATGCTGTTTGCTATGGAGGCTGTCTTCTCCGTATTCTCCATTGTTCCACCAAAAAAACCCCCATGTTCTTTGAAAATATTTCACCATTTCTCAGTTCTTGCAATCTCTCTCCCCCTTCTCATCATCACAGATCTATCCTTCTCTTCCAAGCCCTCAATGTGATTATTTTGCATTCTCTAATTTTATTTCTGCAGGAAACCTATGTACTCTGGGAATGTAAATGGATGTTAAATATACAGGTCTGTTAAATTACTAAAACAAATACACTATTAAGAGTCAAAGCTCTTCTCTCCATCTCCTTATGGTAATACAGTGTCTTCACTCCCCTGTAGACCACAGTGACACAGCTCTCTGCATGATCTCATGTGCGTTAAAATAAAAAGCAAGCTGGGAACACAGCAGGGACTGCACAATCTTCTTTCTGACCCACAGAAGTTATGTGGAAAAGTTATTAAACCTTCAGCAGAGTATTACTGCGAGGCATGAGCTACATTAAATGAAATTCAGAAACGCGGAGCTTGGGCCATATTATAATAAATAAAAAAAGAGCATTATCCTTCTCCAAAACACAGGGACACATTAAAATTACTCTGGAAAATAATAAACGCAGAATAATGATTTTAAATATGTTCTATTAATGAGGTGTGTGCGCAAGTCAGGAGAAACCAATGTAAGGGGTTATGATTATCAGAGGGATTATTCACATACACAACCTAAAAAAACTCCTATAGATGTCTTTTCAATAATTACTGCGTACAAAAAATAAAAGAAAAAAGTTCATCTATATCTACACCTCATCACTACAGTCATGTTCAGGAAGAACAAAAGAATGATGAGAGAATACTTCACACAGTAGGAAGCCCCATGGCCAAACTTGCTTATTCTACACAGACATTATGCTTGAGGATTTCCAGAAGAACCATGTAAGAAAACAAATAAAGCCTACAAGGGACCATCATGAGATATTTTTCTGTGTTAAGAGCCCTACAGATAACTCTTGCATACAAAGTGAAGCCAGAAGAAACAATAAAAATCTTTGTATATCAAAGTCACTAGTCTTCACATAGTGCCTCTAAACTGAGCCCAGCAACTTGTTTGACGAACATGTTTTTCAGAAAGATGTCAGTCTGGATGTGAAAACATAAAGTTGAGAATCCTCACTTCCTGTGCTTATTTTTTACAGTAGATTTTTACTGCAAGAAGTGTATGTACTGAATATTATCTGGAGTTATGGCAGAGGGGGTCCTTGGAGTTTCCAGGTAAGCACAGCAAACTGAACACAGCACAAGAAGTAGAGGAATTTGCCTTCTGAGAAAATTACTGAAACTCAAGTATCTCCAGCACGGATGTGCCACCTTGCTCACTTTATCTCATTATGTCTGTCCTGTGAGATATCAAAGCTTAGGCTGCCTATCTCTGGTAAAGGGGTATTAGCATCTGACAATCCGCCCTTCTAATTCCTGTGTCAAGGGGAGGGACACCATTCTGTTCACCACTAAAAAGATGCCCCCAGTTTCTAGAACAGAGACTACGGTTGACAACTGCTTCCCAGAGGGAGGATGAAAAGGTTGTTTGTGCAGGAGATACAGTTCTCTTAGTTTCCCAAGACAAAATGAGCTAAGAATAAACACCTACCGACTTTTCCCTGCAGCAACTAAACTTCCTTCTTTAACCCTTCCTAACATCATCATGAACATACATTTGTAGCATACCTCTAGCATCCATCACTAGAAACAGAACACTCTCCATCTTCTACAGGCCAAGGGAGGGGATGACCAACACTCCACACAGGCCTAACAGCAGGCTGGACACCGGGTCCTGACCCCATTAATCCATGCACACATGGCTAGGAGCAACGGCACGTGCAGAAGCCAGCCCTGACAGCAAGGAAGCCAGGGCACCGAGATCCCTGGGCGGCTAGCCGGAGGGCAGGAAAGAGAGGTACGGGCAGGTTCCACCTTGGGAGGACAGGGTAGTCCCACAACCGAGGCTCACCTTATGCTCCAGGACGCTGATGTAGCCCTCCAGGAGGCCGGCCCCAATGGGGAGCGCTGGACGGTGCTGGCCGCGTCCAGGAGGGAGACTGGGCACCGCCGCCACCTGCTGCTGCCTCCGCCGCGGCTCCGGGCGACCCCCGCCGCTGCCGATACCGCCGTACATGAGCAACAAGCTGGTGCACATGGTGGTAAGCGCCAAGCAGACGGCCAGCCCGTGGCGCTGCGGGGGACAGAGAAAGAGGCAGCTCAGCGGGGTCCCCCCGCCGCGGACCCAACGCCGCGCACCTCCGCCCCCAAGTTTCACGCCACCGGAGATCAGGCAAAGTGCGAAGAGAGAACTGGGGAACCCCCTCGTTCCTCCTCCTACCCCCTCCCCACCCCTGCTTCCTCGCTTCTTCGCCCCTCCGTGTGCCCGGCTCCCCCGCGCCTTTCATTCCCATGCAGCCGTCTCCCGTCGGGCATCTCATTCCCGCATTCGAACGAGTGCTGGGGATTGTAGCGCTTTCCCCACACACACCCCGCGCAGCTACCTCCAACCTCGTCCTTCAAGCTTATGGGTTTTCTATCCGCTCCTTAAAACGCACGCACGCATAAAACCCCCAAACAGCGAGCAACACGAATAAAAGAAAGCAAGCGGAAAGTTCTTCGCCGCCGCCGGCGGGGTTCCGTTCTCCGCGCGATCCCGGAGCGCCGCGGGGCTGCAGCCCAGAGGAGGCTGGAGCGTGTGCAAGGCGGCCCGGGGCAGCCCCGCGCCGCGCCGCTCCTCCTCGCCGCCGGAGCCGGGCTGAGCAGTGCCAACAATGCACTTACCCTCAGGGTCTTCATTTTGTGCGCCTCCCGGTCGCCAGTCCTCCCGCTCCCCGCTAGGCTCGGCATGGCGGGGAAGCCGCAGACATGGCTCGGCCAGGGAAGCGCCGCCGTGGTGGGGATTACAGGGGAATTACACCCGGCCGGACCCTCGGAGCCTGCCAGAGCCGGGTCCTCGGCTGCCCCGCCTGCCTCCGCCCCCTCCTCCGCCTCCTCCTGCCGGCGCAGCGGCGGCTCCAGGGCCGCTGGAAGTTAACTTCTGCCTCCCGCTCCGCCGGCGAGCCCGTGGCGGGGATGGGGGTGGGCGAGCAGCGGGGATGGTCGCCGCAGGTACCCCGCGGCACCGTCCCTCCGGCCCGGGGTGGGCGCCGGGTGAGCGGGCAGGGTCGGGGCAGGGGCTCCCTCCCTCGGCCCAGGCTTCTGTCCTGCTGGTAGCAGCGGGGCACGACCCTCACATGATGTTCTTTGTATTTTTCCCTGCCAGAGAATCGCCGCTCTCTCGCCGCCAGCTGGGTCTCCCGAGGCTGGCGGCGTTCAGGCAACTCTTTAAATTCACGTTAGTCAAAAAAAAAAAAATCGACGCCCTCAACTCCTTGTGCGGCGCTGACACCGCCCTCTGTCACACAACCTGCCCCAAGCCATAATACCATAAGGCTTCGAAATCTTTTGGCAGACTATCTCTCGTTTCTAACAGTAAATCTCACAGGCTTGCTCCCCATGCCATCTTTCCGGTTTCTGAGGACGGACATTTTCCCACCGCTAAGCAGCCTCCCAAAGTTTTTTGTTCTTTCTTTCTTTGTATTAATGGCGTACAGTTCAGTTCTGAAAACTTTATCATCAGATCTCAAATTACATAGATTTCTTGCTTTGGGAATTTCACATTTGTATGTGCCCCCTCAAAACAAGCCATTTTAATGTTGATTTCTTATGGAGTTATTAAACTGACAGCATAGTATTAAAAAGAAAAATCATCTATCTCCTAATCATGAAGATATTTTTCTTGAAACTACTGATGGAAATAATGGTTCTAATAGATGGCTTCTCATTTAACCTATAACTATATGACATTAAAAATTACATTAAGGAGAAAATGATCAGGAGGCTAACTCAACCATGGTCACAATAGCAGCTTTCTCAAGGCTGGAATTGTCATTGACATCCATTTTTTATCTTTACTAATTCACTGGAGGACTAACAGTGAAACAAATGTCATCGCTAGCACAGGCACAGTGTGCAGCATTCAGTGCCTTTTAAGAAAGGAAAAAGAAACAAGAACATCAGGGGATAGCACAGTGAACACTCATCATCATACCAGAGAAGAATGCCATACTGCACACAGGCTTGCTATTTATTCATTTTGTGGGTTTGGTCTCAATAGTACCAGTTGTTAAAACAAATGAAGCAATATAAGAAGAATCTTATCAGGTCATGGTAATTCTTTATTAGGAGATTGCATTTGACAATCAAATTAGTGAAACAAAGGGCCAACTTAAAGAATCATTGAAAGCAAATTATCTGTGGCTCTCCAAGGCTTCCTGCAAGAGACTACAAATGGCAGTTCATGCATTTTACAGTGCTGCTTCTCAACGACTAGCAAGCAGGTTGCTGGTGACTGACCTTTCTAAGCCTTTTTAATGGATTTGGCCATGCCAAAATGAAACATCATTTTTATGATTTAGGCTACTGGCTGTATGTTAGACAGCTGTTACACAGTATGTCAGACCATATTCATTAAACTTGTGGGGTTTGGTAGAATAGGCTGATTTTAAAATCTACTGATAAAGGAGACATACTAAATTTTCTAATTTAATGCTTGACTTGAATAATGTCCAGCTTTCTGCTCGTCAAATATTTAATTAGATTGCCATGATGGTCATAGACAGTATTCTTGGCAGTCAAATGCTCAATGAAACAAATACAGTAGTGTAATGTAAATCCTACAGAGATTTTTACGCGTAAGTATAGGAACTTTAGAAATCATCTGGAAAACAGCCCAACTACTTGATTTAATTTTAAATTCCCATGAACTAATAGTTCTAGCTATCTGGAGGTTTTTCTTTTAACACTGTTGGAATCTGCATACATGTAGATACACATCTGTATACCAAATAGTTAGACTTGCAAAAAGGAGAAGAGGATAGACCGAACTCATAAGCGTTGAATCAACTTAGGAAAGAGTCAATACAGAGAACATCTGAAAGTCCATCTGACTTCCTGCTTCAACTAATTTATTTTCAATATGCAAGGGATACTGTACTGTCTGTGCATTTCTATTCCTATTTAGAGCTAGGGGTACAGACAGATTAAAACATAAACAGCTGCTTTCTCTAGCCGAGGAGGAAAAGGTGCAGAGCCATGGTTAGATTTTTCAACAAAGTCTGACTGAGGAGAACATTTCATCTGCACAGGTAGGTCTGGGTTGTCCCCTTTTCCAATTTACCCATCTTGTTTCCAGCTTTCTGGTAGCTACAGGCTGACGAAACAGTCTAATGAAATAAAAATGTGCTTGTGGCAGTGTCTGGAGGACCTAAGATGCAAATGACCAAAGCAAAAATAATCCATGAGTAGAGTGAGAAAACCATGCAGGAAGCAGTGATGCAGAGACAAACTTCTTGAAACTGACAATGGACTTGGAGCAACAGAGCTCTTTCACTGATTCCTAAATAAAACTGCTCAAACACCAACTGACCGTGAGCTGTCTGGATGAATGAAACAACTACCATTTTATAATGCATTTTAACCCAGGTTGTCTTTCAGAGATTCCCTTGTATAGATATAAAACACCCTTTCAAACTACAGTTAATTTTCATGAGGTTGATATGGAGACAACACAGCATAACCTACACCTTGATATAATGACTGGAATGGGTGTATTCAAGTGGAAGAGCCTCTTACTCCTCATCTCTGCCAATGCACCTCAGCAACTGGTGGTAGTGAAGTTATACAATGCAAGTTAGGGTGAGGGCAATGGCTAGTATTTCTGCTGATGACGCAGATGATATTTGCCAGGATGTTTTCCCTGAGCACACTAGATACTGTGTGTGTGATTCCAGCAAATGCTGCTTTGGACCTTGCTGTCCCTCTCTCCTCCCCTCCCTAACCGGAGGTAGGGTGTTTGTGGTTGCAGTCAGTACACAGAATGCCTCTGAACTGGAAGCTGAAGCTACTCTTCAGCCCTGTCACCTCGTCAGAATGAAAGCCAAGACAGTCTCAAACATTTTATTATTTAGCGACTCATTGATGGCAGTGTGACTCCTTTTGCAAAAAAAGGAGGATATTTTAGAGATCTGTTTTAGATCTGTGCCTAGTTTTAAAGAGAGCAAGAAAATGAAGATTCTGTTTATCTACTACACTTCACAAAAGAGTGAGGAAAAAAAGGGATCTTTGTGATATAAGTAGTTAAACTCTACATAGAGTTCTGCCTCTTACTCTGCAGGAGTGCTGAAAGCACTTAAATACATTCCCATCACTCTATGTGTATAAAGATGTTTTTCAGAAAAAATATTAGTGATAGAAGTGCTTAAATAGAATGGAGGGTGGGGAGTTTAATTGTATCACTACCACTTTGGTATCCTTATGCCTTTAAAATGAAAAGTGACTTACCGAGATTTTGTAAGCGGCTAAGCATGATAAAATATCTGTTCAAACTGTAAAATTAATCTAAAAGTGATTCCTGTTAAAGTTGCATTATCATTTCCATTATACTCTGTGGTCTGTGAAGCCTTGGATCTGTCTCCTCAAGGGTAAAATCCTGGCCCCACCAAAATTAACTCCTATACATCTTTTATCCCTCTTTGTTTGCTGGTGCAAGGAGCTCACAAGAAAGTATAAAGCTCCAACTCCTAGTTCTGCAGCCTCATGAGGTATTAGCTTAAACCACAATCACTAGCACGGAAAAGAATATTGCTTGTCCTGGACCTCTAGCCAGTGACATTTGGGAGGATGGCTGGGAATGCCGCTCTTCATGGGGACAAGTAAGCATTTTTTGACTAGAAAAATGAAACCAAAGATGCTACTAAGGAGGTTGGACGATGATGAAAGTTTGTGTGGGTTAATGGACAGAGGGGCAGCCAAAGGTATATAGGAAATGAAATATATCACACTGATACCACCTCCAAGTGTTGTTTTATTATTTATGTATACATGAAATTTCAGCCTCTTTTTTCTGAGAGAAAGGGCTGCATTTTTGCATCTCAAACACAACCGGTACAAAACATTCAGCAGCCAGCAAAGTAATGAGCTTACACTACAGATTTTTCAAACTGCCCAGTGATTCATGAAATGCTTTTCAAAACTGGAAATACGCACTGAGGATTGGTCAAGAAAGGTAGAAACAATATTACAGATCAGTCAATGCTGTCTCTTCTTTATGAAAGCAGGCTGCCTTTGAACTTCTGACAGAAAAAAACAGTGATAGATGCATTAAAAAAAATGAAATACTGCATGGAAATAGAAGTGCAAATGAAAACAGAAGGGGAAAATCGTGAGATAAGATCTGCTGAATCTGTTGGGTTGGGTTTTTTTCTTAGTTTTCTCTCCAATTGAGGAAGCATAAACAAAAGTATTGGAAGTTTCAGAAACAATCTGTCTAGCTCAGCTGAATGGACTCATCTGCTTTAAGACCACATGTGAAACACCATGCTTCATTCTAATCACTTTTGTGGAGGGGAGGGAAAGTTAAACAAGGTGAGCATACAGCACACTCAGAATTCCATGTCTTAATTCAGAAATTTTGAAGGTTAAGAAAATAGCACAGGGGGCTGTGGATGGGGGGTACCCAATACCACTCGATCAAGCCAACAGGAATGACCAGAAACTGTTCTTCATGGCCTTTTGTTTTACCATCTACTACTAAAACAAAAGAACATACATAATCGCTATAAACAGACCACAGATTTAATACAAGAATTAAAGCAACCAAGGACAAGAGGTTGGATACATTTGAATATTCTGGAGGCAACTTTGCTGTAATAAAAGAGATCTCAACAGAGTCCCAAATGGCTTGGCTTTCATTGTATGCATGTCTGCTCCTTTGCAGAGAAAAACTATACCAATAGGAAGTCAAAGTGTTAAATAGAAAAGAATTTCTAAACTAAAAATAAGTTACCAAGCAAATATCAGGCATGAAGCAAAAAGAAGGATAAGTGCTCATTATGGATTGGTTTGCAGTTCTTTGTGTATTATTAGAGAGTCGATAGAAACTCTCTTGCTATTACTAAAACAAACACAAACATCACTTATGATGACAGGCTGAACAACAGCTGGCAACAAGGGGATCCATTACCATCAAACTGAAAAGGCACAGTCACAGAATCAAGTAAAGTCCTTCAGTGGTCAAGCTATATATAGCTTTGGTAATAGCTACTGTTCTTATCTACAGGTTTATAGAAACCATCTTTACTATTCATATAGTATATCACTATATAAGCATATATGCAAATGCAGAGCCATAAATCAGTTAATGTACAGTGTGAGAATAGCTGCTAGTGACTCCTGTCATAGCTCAGCAATTTCATGCTCACGTCCTGTGTGCTTCTAAAATTACATGTACTTTCATTTACCCAGTATACACCAGACACAGCTACCTAAATGAAGTCTGGGGGATTTGAGCTTACTGCTCAGAGGTTGTGAGTATTCTTGTTTTCTGGGGAAAGTGACAGGAATTGAAGGAGGGTCTCTACATTCAAGTGAGCTGTGTGTAACAGATAGCACTGGTTCTAGCCATTTGCAGATTCATATGGGCACAGATTCCTACTAGGAAATAGCAGAGATCATGGGCCTGGGGTGCAGTCATTTTAAAGGTATGGAGACAGTGATCACATTTATACGGCTTGCTTAGCTGCAATTGAACATGAAATCTGGACCTAGAAGAAATCTGGCTATGGAATTATTTCCCATGTCCAAATCTGGGACTGCAAACCACCCTAAACAACTCTTCTAGCCAGGATGAGTAAGCATTGTAGGAACTAGCCTGAAACAGTGGGAGAGTTTCTTCACTGCAATAGATACCTAACTGAATGCTTCAAAGCAGCTGCTAAAACAGATGGATAGTCTTCCTTTGCAATGTGCTGTGTCCTTGTTTAAACATTTCTGCCATATTATTGATATTTGTCACTCTTAAACAAATACAAAACCAAGTCTTCTCTCTTTCATACAGGATAGACATCTTGGGTGTCTACTGGCAACTTCAAATCATGGATTACAGCAAATCCACGGCTATATACACTCATTTTTTTTTCTTACATTTCAGGGCAGAGGACCAAGTTCAGCTCAGCTGCAGAGCTGGATCCAACATTTTCTGCAGCAGCTGTACCCTCCTTTCTTTGAACTGCTATTAATACTTGTTATCACATTCCCCAGCCTTTGTCACCACCACCTGCCTCCTGCTTTTGATTCAAGTGAGAGAACTTTAAAAAATCCTGTACTTTTCCCAATCATGGTTAAATTTTTTATTCAAGGTTATGATTATGTATCTATTCTCTCCCATAAACTATAGTGCTAGAAACATATAGACTCCAGTTTTGTTGCAGTGCTTTGACTGCCTTCTGATTATTTCCTTGGTGGGAATTGCATTTGGCCTTTTGTTTTGCTGAATTTCTCCAGAGATCAAATCATTCTAATCGAACACTCATTTATCTAATTGCTTTATTTTCTGTTTTTGCTTCTGATTTATTTCAGTGTAGATGGGATCATTTTATTTCTTCTTTCTCTACAATTGTTTTTGTTCATATGGTAAGTATCTGATTTTATTTTATACCAAAAGCCCCCAAATTCTGTGAGGTTTGTTCAGTTTTTCTTGTGATCAGTACTTCAAATGTGAAGCTAAGCTCTGTTGGGCATGTGCTGTTGCTGTCCCAAGTTCAAATAAATGAGGCCTTAGGCCATTTATGGTTTAGACCATAAATTCAGATGTCAAAGGAACAGGTGGTAACGTGACACAAGCTGTTCTTGCTCATTGTATGAGTTTCCTCTGCTCAGTGTCCTACTGCTTCATCTCTGTCACAATCCCAAATCACTCTCCAACAATGGTTACTCCACTTTACCGGGTTCAGTTTCTGTCCACTGATTAATGAGAGTTTCTCTGCTTCTAAGCAATATCAGTCTGTGGAGGTTGGAATCCAAAAGCATGCCTATACTGGCACATTAACTCGGGCACAGGAGCATATTACTGTGACTAAAGCCTTCTGGGATAATGCTGGCTCACATCACCAGGCTTGGAGCCTATGCAGAGGAGCTTGGGTCCATCTGCACATCAGCTCCAGCTCACTAGCAGCCTGCTAGGTTGAAGCACTGTGGATTGTGGTTCAAGAACTTGCAAATAGTAATGAAGAACAAAAGCTTAGCAGAGAAATAAAAACAACAGGTGTGATGCATTAGCATAAAATAATGCAATAGCTGTTCAGTTACTGATTTGGGAGATGCTTTTTTGTACACAATTTGACATCCTGATGGTGAGAAAGCGTGGACAATATTGGACTTTCTTCGTAAGAGGAAAGAAGCAATTATCTGCCAGTTCTGCTTGTGTAGCTGGCTCAATCATTTTAATCAATGAAACTACTGACTTGGTCTATTTCTCTAGGATCCTCAAAAAAATTTATTCTAAGCACTATTCATCTTCAAGCATTGTCTACACACTACCTAGTCCTCACAAAATCCATGTGGCCTAATCCCTATTTACAGAAAATAGTTCAGTAATGAAGGTAAGGAATGCTGGACACTCAAATCCAGCTAAATATTTATAGCTATGACTATTTAGTATCTTGAGTACTGAAGCTCACGAAGCCTGAAGTTAGGCACTGAAAATTAGAAGCCTCTTTTGGAAATCTGAACCTTCTTGACTTCTCAAAAACAAGTGTTCTTACTTCTCAGCATCACTTGGGGACTGTGATAGTAATGTCTCCCTTCTCAGCTTCTAGTTAAAAAAGTCCCAAACAGAATTGGGCAGAAAGTGACCTCATACAAATGCTAGCTTGGAACGTTACTTGACTCTTATTCTGCACTTTTCTAGCTACCATAAGTTACAAAATCTCACAGTCTCGCCTGAATTACCATCAGCAGTTCCCAAAAGCTGAGGGGACACATTGGAGACTAATGGGTCATTGGAAAAAAAAGTCTTTTCTTCACTCTTCCCAAAATGTAAAGATGGACTATGCACAGGCTCATTTAATGAGGAACTGGCGTGGCCTTTAGTAGCATATGTGCTAGACATATGGCTCAACTCTGGTTTAAGTTTCCTTTTCTCATCTTCTGTAGGGACTTTGCTCAGCCCTCTTTGGTTTGCAGCATCTCTCCAGGCAGCAAGGTACAAAGACCTACAAGAATCTATGCAGAGCTGAGCCAGAAATGTCCAGGAGCCCCTGATCTCTGCAATACTTTCAAATTACCCTGTACTGATTTTCCCAACACATTACACCTGCACCTAACCTTTCTCAAATCCCCCCACCCTCATCTTCAAGTAGAATCACCTGCACTTATTTTCATTCTATTGTTATTTGTTGGGGGTTTTTAAATTTTGTTTTTGTTTTTGTGTTGTTTTGGTGTTTGTTTTTTTTTTTTTTTAAACTGTCCTTTGTTCACTGACTGAATATTTGGACTATGTCCTCTCTGGCTACTCTTTCCTCCACTCCACCATGTATTTAACCAATTCAGCCAGAGCTCTATCATATAACTGGCTAATGGTGGGTCTGCTTGACGAGTCACTTTTCAACAGAGCACAAGGTGGTTGCTAGTACAGCTACTTATCTGTAGATAAACTACTACAGCATGTCTTTTTGATTAATTAGAAATGCAGCACTGTACTTTTAGTTTCACAGTCTGGGCATTATTAACTAACATACAGAAGAAAGAGTGCCCTATTCACAGCTTTACATATTTGAGGGTGAAAGGGAAAGGGGAAGAAATTAGTGTAGCACAAAGAATATAAGCAGCAAATATGGATACAGTGCAGTGTGGGAAGAACTTTGAGGAGTATGTCAGGAATAAACAAGGTCTTAGACATCACCTCAGGAAGTCAAAAGAGATATTAAGAAACTTATTAAGTCTGATCTGCACAACTGCACTCACACAAACAGAAAAGATAGCTTTGGGGCCCAAAGGCTGCCCTGGGCTGCTGACATTTCAAGCCAGCTAATTAGGATTTAGCAAGGGAAGTAGAAGATAGTACACAGAGAAAACATGGTATGCAATGGCTACTCTCAAACCATACCAAATATAAGGGAAATACCATTTCTAGATCTTACTAGAGAAGTGGTATAAAGGGAAATAACATCTCTGCCTCATGCTGCTTGGAGCTTGAGACCCCCATATAAGAGGGAGACTGTATTCAAATCTGGGTGGTTGAAGAATATTCCTGAACTCAACCCTAAATATTTCTGTATAAGTATGTTGCTTCTTAGCATACTGTGCTACCTTGAAAATACAGCTCTGGATCTAAGCTGGATCTTCATTTTACCTTTCATCTCACCCAAAGCTGCTTGGTCTTTGTTTACATGCGGGCTGACCTTTCACTTTTCTAGTCTATTGCTATCGAATTGTTCATGAATCTTGTCATCATTAGACAAGGTCAGCCTTCACATTTCAGAAAGGGAACATCCTTCTGCAAGCTGATGTTGGCTGGTTTTGCATTTTCGTAACACTAGATTATGCAAACCAGGTGCTGACCAGCAGATATCCTGCAACTCCAGGGTGCTGATTGTGGTAACACTGAAACAGACTGATCCATACAGGAATACCGGTTACATAGATCTATTTTACTCCTAAATGCAGGTATTAACAAATTGGCAAAGTTATTGGCCAATTGATTCAAAGTATAAGCATTAAAATAATTCATCTTGAACAATGCGTGGTTTTATTTTATGTTTAGTACAGTAGGCTCACCTGCACGAATTTGCTGT
Source organism: Bolborhynchus lineola (assembly GCA_025448015.1). Classification (NCBI taxonomy): domain Eukaryota; kingdom Metazoa; phylum Chordata; class Aves; order Psittaciformes; family Psittacidae; genus Bolborhynchus; species Bolborhynchus lineola. Next base: position 17,626 of record JAOEHX010038493.1, on the reverse strand, counting down.
GCTTATTTAATATCCTCTTTAAGATGAAAAATGATGCCAGTACTGTGGTAATAGCATCTTCTGACGCTGAGAAAGCATTTCACTGGATTGAATGGCAGTTTCTCTTTACTATGATGGAAATTTTAAAATTTGCTGCAAATGTATTGCATCAGTTACACTGTTCTGAGCAAGGATGCATGCTAATGTCACAATACTATCTTAATTTTGACTTTTGAGGGAGACTATTCAAGGGTGCCCACTGTTGGTGCTATTTCTGGTAATGGAAGCAAACCAATCTTTAAAAGACTAGAGAGATTGGGTGGTGACTCTAAAATAGAATGTATTAGAGCTGAGGGCTTGTATTTGCAGAACTGCCCTTTAAGTGGTATCTCATTTTATTATACATTAGTAACCCTTTTGCGACTCTAAAACAGATTCTGCAGGGAGCTACAGTTTCTAAACAACTTCCCAGATATTCAGTAGATGGGATTCCTCTGTTTCCTGGCTTTCTGCTTCCCCTGTGTTAAATGTCAGATCCTTTTCTATGATATTTTAAGACTTTTCCTGTACTGCTGTCCTGCATTATGCTCACTTTAATAATTCCCAGAGAACATCCTCCCACACTAATACTCTCTGGTACATGTCAACCCTTACTTGAGCCTCTCCCATTCCTAGTTTCTCCTGTTCTCTCATGCACCAGATGAGTGTCTTGCAGATAGATGTTGGCAGAGATCTTTCCACTACCAGCTCATGTAGAGCTCTAACCTGTAACCTCCATGCCGCTCTCAATGCTACAGATTTGGGAAGCTAGAATTAGTCCCTATGGCAACAGAGAAATCAGCAAAGTACAGGTGAAATGCTGAGAGGTACCTGATGAAACTAACTAAGCAGCTGGTTCTAATTTATCACAGGCTTCTGCAATTAGGTGTAATCAGATCATCATTCCTACTATGAAAAAGATTGCCTGGCCAAAGAAATACGTTTCTTGGACAAAATGTGATCTCTATGGTAGGCCACAAGTGAACCAGAGAAGGTGCTGGGACGTTTGATTGGCCCTGAAATCAGCAATGTCTAACTGCCACTAGTTCTTGACATCCCTTGACTTTCAGCAACATGGTAAACTGAGGTAGCTACAGAGGGAAAACCAATCTAAAAGCCCTAAATGCTAATTTTCCAGTCCCAAACCATAAATAATGTTGCAGCTGAAGGACCTTTCTGAAAATACATTACTCTTATTTTCCTCTTATTTGTATTTGTGGACTTGTAGCAGGTTTAAATATATGGTGACATAAATCAGATACACATGAAACCACACATTTAGGAATAAAGCCCTTTCATTATAAAACCTGAGATTTCACCATTTAGAAGTTAAATACAAAATCAGTAAATAAAGTTTAACAAATGTAAATTGAAAGGCAAAATTAACTCACTCTGATGAGTTAATGTAATTCCCTTATGGAATGCCAGTTTCCCTACTATAATTAATTTTAAACACTAAACCAGTATGTCTGGGTTTTGATAATTATAAAAATGCATTCATCCATGTCCTTGCAAATTATTAATATTTATCATAAGGAATATCCTGTTGACATTAAGAATCAAGGGATGCAAAGTTTTCAGCAAATTCTTACATAGCTTTACTAAAACAATAATTGAGTTTTAAATACCTGTGAGTCCAAACCAAAGAGACATATAGGGCTAAATCCTTAAGCCTCCTTCCTGACATCAACCTCATAAATCACTCAGTCAAAACACGCGCTGAACCTCAGAATCAAAGATTTGAGGACTGAAAGTGTGTGATACTGCAAAACATCCTATGTGCTCACTTCATTCATGTTCCAATCCTGGGAGCTGAGAGTATCAAGTGTTCTAAAGGGATGAGGCCATAATGATGTTATAAAAAGATTATGAAAGCCCCTGTAGTTCTCTTCCATTTCAAGGACAACTTCACTGATAAGGAAGCTGCATCATGACACTTTTGGGTTACTTCTCTGACATTTCAGCAACACTGATTATCAGTAGTTCTGTTCATGGATATTTTTAAGCCGAAAGCTTCACACTTGTAGGAACTCAAACTCATCATCACTAGCAATAAGAAGCTTCCCTTAAGTCAGCAGGAGTCAATGGGGGTTTTGCTTCTGTAGAAGTTGTTGGATCAGATGCATGCCGTCTAGGTTATATGTTGGCTTACTGGTTATGATAAACCTGAAAAGCAGGAACTGGTACCAAATACGAGGCACAGAATTTTGCAGTTTCAAAAACTTAGGTTCCATCCAAGTTTCTTTTTCATTAAAAATAAAACAAAGCAAAAATAAACCCCCCAAATCCCCTAAGCCCACCACCACCACAAACCCCAAAAACCCCACATATTTCACTAATTTCTGAAATAAAATCTTACCAGAATGTGCTTTCCTTCAAAATATACTTAAATGGCTCAATTTTCTGCATCTGGATTGAATAAAACAGCTGATTCTAACATATGCAGTATAGTATGTGTGTATAAATATATGAATACACATGAGTGTATGCATTAAAAACTACCTTGCTTGATAGGTTAGGTCTTAAACTTCAGATAATTAACTCCCCCATAGTAACAGCAAGGATTACAATAGCAATGATTTACAAAACCTATTGTCTCCTTCCAAAATGATAGGCACACATCAATTTTCACATTCATGAATTAGTGGACAACAAGTGGACAACCTATGGATTAGGGAAAGGGAACTGAACATGGGTGGGACTATTAGGAAATCTTTACAACCTTTTTGTGGCTGGTTCCTGTGGCAAACTGAAGGAGCTATGTTTTCAGGAGACGCCCAGTTTTTCTCTTTTCATTTTTGCAGAAGCAGAGCAGCTTGGCTCTAGTTTGTGATGGGGGCTGTGAAAGCAGATGAGACAGAGCTAGATAAAACAAGATGTGTAGTCATTATCCTATCTCCACTCAATGACTAAAGGAGGAAGCAGCCACAGCAATGTCAGCACAGGCAGATGTGCATTACTCCCTGTGCAGTGATGACGCAGCAACCTTACACTTCTACAATGCAAATTAACTTACTGCAGTTTCATGTACCAATGGAAAGATTTAAACCAGCAAATTAGGTAACATGCTAAATATACTTATAGATTGACCAAAAAAACTAAGAGATTTAGACTAATCCAAAAATATCTGAGGTATACAGGACAACCATCATGGTGTAAGACAAATGGAACAGCTGATGATGTTTGAAGAATGAATAGTTCTTGCCTCTGAAAGGGATGAGTTTTAATTGGCTTGTGCTCTCTCGTTTTGATCTGCCATTCCCGATTTTGTTCCCTTTGCCAACCATCAAGAGAGGGGTGAAAAGACTTGGAGTGTGTGATTGTAGGGTGTTATTTTTTATGTCAGCATTCTTCATTATTGAGTTGGCTGTTTATGCTGCTGATGTGTAATGTTGTGAAGCAGATGAGCTGGTAAAGTATGAAGGGTATTTCATAACCTTTGCTGTACTTTCAATTACCTTACAGTAACTTAGAATTCAGAAAGACTGCTCTGAGCAAAATCAAAATACAGTAAGATAAACTCCATTAGGAACTGAAGCACTAGGCCTGTTGTTGAAGGAGGGCAAAATGGTCTAATTAATAGTTATTGCATCAAACTCATGCAGCAGTTGCAGTAATGACACTGATGATATTGATACCATTGAAGATGGAGTTTAGTTCAGAATGGAAATGAGCATTCATCTTCAACTGTATATTGCTGTAGGCAGTGGAAGGCCTCAGAGCTTCTTTGTTTTGCTGTTCTGTTGTTCAGCTGGTTGTCTTTGATAGTGCAGCTCCAAGCTATTAATACATATATTTACACAAGACAGAGCACGTTCATTTCACTGGAGCCCCATGGCTGACATTTGGCCATACTGAAGAAAAAACATTTATTGGATTTTATTCCTGCTGTTTGGTTTTTCAGTGACAGCTACATGTAGGTGGATAGTTATCTAAGGAGGTCTCCTAACTTCTTTATAATTTTTATAAGCCATTTCTCTCTCTTCTTTGGTTTGTGAAAGCTGTTGGCAGCAGGGAATGCCAAGTCCTGCATCCTGAGATAAGGTTTCATTCTCATCAGTATTTGGTTTCTGTTCAGGCTCCTGTTGATACGTTTGCTTTCTTTCACTCTACTGATGGATCTGTTTGGCTTGTGTTATTGTTCAGAAATAAACACATCACAAAAGTGTTCCAGTAACCAAGCTGATTTATGTAGGTAGATGAGGTCTTCATTGAATGTCAGGGTCAGTAAAGCTCCTACCTGCTGTGATATTAATGCCCACTGTCTCACAAGCACTGTTTATTAATATGAAATGTCAAATCCCAGAACTGGAACAAAAAAGCCCCACTGAATAGGGCCAAAAGCTAACAAGGGAATTCAGAAAATTGCCTTGGCATATACCTCAGGAATTCATCACAAAATCTGATCCCATAACAGTAGCACTTTGATTCTGAATGGGTTATGCCATACAGCTAAGCTTAAGAGAGCCCTGTAATCAGAAGACTCAGAGTTACATACCCTGGGTAAAGTCTTTTTTGAGTATCACCGAATTTGATAGCAAAATTATTCCTGACTTGAGCAGAGAAAAAAATTTATTTCCTTGTCTCTATCCAGACTTCACTCACTTGCCATGTAAACTTCAAGATTGCAATTGCAACCTCAGGTCGGACAGAGGTGCAAGCAAGCATCCTAGGAGCTTACTCCAATAAGTGACTCTCAAATGGCCAGATAGACAAAAGTTTACCACACAAAGAGTATCCCAGGCCTCCAGAAAAGCTGTACAAACCAGATATAACACCTGTTTAGCTAGACACCTGCAGATTCTGCTAATTAAGGAATACTCCTCTGATGAAGATCTGGTGTAATAGCTCTGAACTACCCACTTCAGAAGAACCTGTTAAGAAAATGGCATCCACTCGAAGTACCTCCCCTGCTTCAGAGGTGGACACTTGTGATGATAGAGGCCAGCCTTTGGCTGTGTACCTTACTTTCTGCCTCCCTCAGCAGCAGTAAAATGCTGGGTCACCTGGTGCTGAAACTCCTCCCGGCAAGTCTTATCTGTTGCCTCAGGAGCAAACTTACTGCTTGCTTTCTTTGTATCTCAATTTACTTTCCCTAAAGGTAACACTTCAAAGCAGCAACTAATGTTCTGTAACCTTTTTATTGGTTCATCTTAACACCTGTTCATCCATTTACAAAGAGAAACTCTGTGCAGAAGGAAGAATGTAAATATAAGAAAGTACTGTAGAGGCCTGGACATATTCCTAGACTTTACCATTAATATTTATGTTTAGTATCAGGAGCAATTGTAGGTTTCAGTCATTCCAAGTTGTGAATTTGTACAATGACTTAAACAAGTTATACAACTTGTTGTTGATGCTGCGTATCACAAAAACTTCACAATCTTTTAGCCCAGAGCTGCTGATAGCACACCTAACTGCTCCATTTCACGAGGCATGCATGCCACAGAGCCTGAAAATTCAGCTTTCCTAGGACCTTCCTCTGCCATTCCCTGGCTTTTTTCATGAAAACTTTATCATGCATTTGCAAGACTTGTCTTGGCACAGATCAAAAGCAGTCAGGAATGTTACTAAGAACATAACACAGCAGCAGAAGCAGAAACACTGAAAAATTCTATTTTCAGATAGCAAGGATTTCCACGGTTGGTTTGTTTTGTAACCTCCAGTCCCCAGTTACTGGGTACAAGGGAACCTCTACCCAGATTCTCAGCACGTCAACACAGGAGGCCATCAACTCCAGATCACCTACCAGAAAAAGCCTTAAAGAGGATTCTGCTCCTCGCTTTCCCCTAAATAAGGAAAGCAAATCTTGCTCTTGTTTTTCATCAGCATTTCTGTCAGTACCTTTTCTCACTGTATGTAGTCTTGCATTGACATGTTAGTATGCGTTCATTTGTTCATGATTTAGATTCGGAATGGCTGGCAGGTGTTCACTCTGGATTCCCCCAGAGAATCTGAGAAAAAGTTATCAGCTTTGCTATTCCACTAGATTTATAGGATTACAGCTGAAATCAGACCTGGATTCAGGAAGTTTTTTTATCTCTAACCAGTAAGCAATGAACAGGGCTAATACTGTTCACATAATATAGGCACAAACTGTCTGTAGGATACGAGAACAGCATTCAAACAAGGAGTCCCAAACCTAGTTTGCTGGAAATTTTTTGCTAAGGGAATACTGAACCAGAACTCAAAGAGATTTCTGTTCAGTTCTTCAGCTCAACCAAACATCTAGTATCCGAGTGGAGACAAGCCCTCTCACCTTCCCTATATAAGTGGGAATATTTTGTTTGATGCAGGATTTACAGAATAGTAATACCATATGCTGGCCAAGACAAAGTTTATGAAAACCAAATAAGTATTTAATAGATAGTGTTAGACTTTTAAAGATCTGTGCTCTCCCTCAAGACCTGTGCAGATGAGGTGCTGAAATTTGGCTTTCTGTCCTGATACACTATGACTGAAGTAACATTCAAACTCTCCAAAGTTTCCTCTTATGCGAGACTCAGCAGAAGGGAAACCTTCTTGCCTTTTTAACTTCTGTTAAGCTTCATTACGCTAATTTTGTTAATTGGTTATTAAGTAGCTGATCCTAACCCTTCCTTTCAAGCCTACATCTGCTCTCATTTATCACCATTTAGTATTTTATACAGTATTTACTTTCTATTATTTTTTTTAGGGGGTATCCAATGCATTTAGTTTGCTATTTTGCTGTGTATGCCCCTGCTTGACTGTTTTTTACCTCTCTGTGAGCTACAGAACATTTGCTTGCAGAATGAGCTTCATAAGTGAGTTGCTGCATTCAGTAACATTTTTCCCCTCTCCTATGCTACCACATGCAGGGTGGCCATTCTGTCTTGCCAAAGTAAATGCAGCAAAGCCAAGGCTGCCAGCTAGCAATTTGTGTTTTGTTTGGCATTACTGGAGCATAAGTAGTGATGTGTGTTATCTACATATTAAGATCATCCTTCAGAGTTAAACACTGGCCATTAGAAAGCAAGGGTGAGTAAGAATGCACAGAAGTTACCTAAAGTAAAATGTTTTCTAAAAACTGCGTCTACCTTAATAAGAAATGGTAGCTCCAGGCACCACACACATCTTTTCATACTGTCAAACATAAATGCACAGGAAGGTATAGTACATGATTAGCAAGTGGAACCACCAGATCTGCCAAGAAATTGTGCACATTGCCAAATAAATGCCAGCCAGTTTAGGCAGTACAGACACTGACTCTGGCCTTAGCACCTCTGAGGACTAAGCCTTTGCCCTGTTAATAAATGGTAAAGCACAATGGCATTTTGGTTTACCAGCATATGGTCAAGAACAGCAATATCTCAGTCCTCCAAAGGAAAACTTCCTATTCTTTTTACTTCTCTATTTTTCTCCAGTACTTCCCTCCTTTTTTAGAAAAATAATTTCATGTTCTAACTATCCAGCTAGTAGTGTGCTCCTCTGTTACCAGTCATGAGCAATATTCTGTGCACTTGAGTGCACAACCAGTTTTAATGAGCTTTGGCAGAACATCAGATTCATTCTCCCTCTCCCTGTCTAATTACAGCGTACCATTTATGTCATTGTGGTTCAGGATCTATCAGCAGATCTATCAGAAATACCTATTTCTAGAGAATTATAAATAAGCAATAAAAATAAGTTTTAAAATGACTGAAGAGTGGCATGCATCTGCAGTATTTCTGGATCATTTTTACACTGTTTACCCAGTAGGTTTAAGATGGTTTTGAGGTCTTACAGCCTTTTGTAAAGAGCGAAGTTTCCTGCAATTAACATATGCTGTAAATTAATTCATTTTGGTACTTGAAGGTGTTTCATAAACTCTTGTAAAACAATTCTTTGACAAAACAATTGCAAAGCCTCACATATGTTTCAAAGCCCTTATCCTGCAAGGACAAGTACACATATTTTACTTCAGCAGACATGCTTGTATCTAAAGGATGACTGATGTGCTTAGAGCCAAGCCTGATGAAAGTATTCAGCAGACCTAGACCTGCAGTAACACGCTGAAGCTACTTGTGGCCCCTAAATATTGATAAATTACTTTTAAAGTGATTTTCAAATGCTTTGTTTTAGTTTTACTCGTTTGCCGACCTTGGTTTTCTGAGGACGCAGATCCTGGCAGAAAGATAAAGGATTTATATAGAGTTTTCCACATGGACCAGCCAGGGACATAAATTGCTACAGTGCAGTACAGTGTAGTGTATGCTTTTCTGACGATGAAGGACAGGACATTGTCATCCTTTCCAGATTTTTCTGAACCCAACAAGAATTTTGGTTGAATAAAATCTGCACATAAGCTGATAAAGATGGTGCTCAAGTTGCTTTTGATTTGTTTTTAAGTTTTATGGATAAAAATACATATACAGACACACATAATACGTGTACAAAAAGTTGCTTTTTTAATTTTCTAAGCTGTCAGTCATTTTCTAGCAACTGTAGACTGTAATCCAGGACAAAGTCAAAAAGTATACTTTCTGCCTATAGAGATGGGATCCTAAAGTTTTTCAGGGTTCTAAAGCCATCAGCTTACACTCTAAACAGATTTTGTAATATTTACTGTTTCTTCAGTAGGATTGATTCAGGGTCCACTCAAGAGATTTGGAAAATAAAAGTTTCTATCTTCACAACTGTTATCTTGCTTTAATACAGGAATGAGACCTCCACTTTGCTTACTCCTATAAATAGGACACATGTTCAACTTTCCTGTAAGTCACAGTCTCAGCTTCACCTAGTGACAAAGCTGTCAGCTGCACTATCTTTTTTACTAGTCCACTTCCTTGGCAATTCTGCAATCTGAGCCCCAGTTTGAAGCTCTCATCAGGCCCCTGGAAGGAAATGCGGCTGTGAAGTATGACACCTAGCCTGGCTCCGTAAAAGCAACTCACTGGGTGACCTGTGGAGCTCACAAGCTGTAGAATTGTGAAGAATGTGACAGATAGCTGTGAGCATGGACAGAAAAGTGTCCCTCCCCAGTCAGCTCCTTCACCAAATTTCATGATGCTGCTAAATGTAGCAGCTTTCAAAATGCACTTTTTTTTTTTTCTGCCTGGGATTGCCTTCCATTGTGCTGAACATCTTCAGGGTTGAGAACACACACAATCAAAAAGTAATAGCTAAAATGAATGGCCAAGAGTCCGTGCTGTAATACAGACAGAGGCCTCAGTCTGAGGAAGCAGCAAGACAGGAATAGGAAAAAGGGAGCTCTTTAAACCCAGATGTATAGGATTCCCTGTGACTGTATTAAAGTAGTCCACAGGTTATGTGACTCCATACTCCATCATTCCTGTGTAGCAGCCTCAGCATCTGAAAGGCTCCACAGAAAGTGGCTCTACATCCCTTTACCCTTCCAATGCAAAACTTGAGTGATCTCCCCATGTTAGTGTACATGAAATAATTTTCATTTAAAAATAACAGGAACCCATGGGCTCTGTGTTTAGATGATTTTGAATTTGTAATATACTAAAAATCAGTTCTCAGCTGCAGGCAACAGATATTTCAGTCTTATGTATGACTGAACAGGTAAAATGTGTAAGAGCTAATGCAGACATGCAATTCCCACTAACCATTAGTATCTGGTTTGACTGGGTCATCTCAATGCAAAGAAAAATACAATAGTTCATTTAAATATATCTGTTATTTCCCTCCTGTTATACCAAGAGTATACAATAAAGACAATAGTTCTTTTTTCTTTCTACAAACAGAATTAATACAGAGAAGTTGATAAGGTGAAGAAAGAGGTGCTTTATAGGATGTCACATATGCACAGCAATTTTTTTTACCGTAAGGCCACCTCACTCCATAAGACTATTTTAGATACTTTTTGTTCTGTTGCTGTACTGCATTTTCAAGTTGCAGTTTTGTTCTATGAATACTGTATGTAAGGCTCATGACCTGACTTTGTCAGCCTTTGTCCACTATCTCCTGTTTTCATCTATGTAGCTTTCTGGCTGCATTATCTGTAATATCTTTCTCAAGAACGAGTTTAGAAGTGGATGACGGAGTATTTCCTCCCTTATCCAACACACATGGATCTTCCTGTAAGGCAGTATCTGTCCTGTTTGCAGTCTTTATTTTTGTAAACAAAGAATGTGTAAAAAGCTCTATTATTACTTTATTCTGTATTAAAAGTAGAGGACCTCCATTTTCCCTCATCTAACCATGACTGCATCAGTACCTGATAACATATACCTCTGCATCTTGCGGTTTCACCTTTCTTGTGCCTGTCTTTTCATGCATCCCTAGGGCAAGGAAGAATTTTAATCTCTAAACTACTCAGGTCATGAACTTCCGTATCTACAGTCCAAGTGAAATCCAGGTTTTACTATCTGGGACGGTTATGTCTTATTTTCTGCAGAACTGACTGACATTGTTTCATTAAAAGGACTGCAGGTGCTAAAAAGATGGTGTTTCAAAACAAAGTTGAGGAGGACATTCAGAATCTGTTGATTTGTCAACCTTAATTTTTGAGTTTCATTGCAGTTACCAATAAAAGCCACCTGCTGCTTCTTGTGGGGACAGAAGTGGGACCCACAGTGGCTATGTACCATTAAATTTTTTTTGGTTGCATTTAAAAGCTATTTAATTTAATTCCATCTTCAGGTATTTCAACTCTCAATAATCTGAAGTAGCGTAAGACATATTCGATATGTCATTGCTTTGTGACTGTCAGTAAGGGTTCATGCAGACCTGGGACTTGCTGCAAACCTTTATGACTTCAAGCGTGACATTTACCTGACACTCAATTTGCCTATTTAGAAAGCAGCAACAGAGCCTTTATGGGACTGGTGTGCAGCTAGACAAATTTAACTACTGTGAGATACTCCAGTACTTTTGAGAGGCAGCCACAGAAGAATTCAGGTAAAACCTGTAATACTAATGGAGTGATCCAGTGAGGGCTATAGTAACCATATAAATAAATACTTCCAGCTGGCCAAACACTGCTGGATGACTAGTGTGAATTAATGAGCAGCCTTGGTTCTCCATTTGATTCTCTGATTTCTGTTCATTTGACAGAGTATGAAAAATTCGAATACGGGTTTACAGTTTTCCTGTTTGGTAGCTGGCTGTTTCCTCATACTGCTTTGACTTGAATCCTACTAGCCATGTCAACAAAATAGTGACAGTTAAAATGAGCTGCAGTGTGGTTTTGGAGTATCTCTCTCCTCTTCTATATATGGGTAATACTTTCCAGGGCTTGGTTATAGTTCCTGAATATATATAGGAGGCTATATAGGGCCTGGATATAGCTCCTTTGTATTTGCAAGGTGGCAAAAATAATTAAAAAAACCTGGCCTCATGGAGTTTAATTCTAAGTCTAAAAATTAAATCATACAAGAGACAATTTAATGAGTCATAAAAGTAAAGATTCTAGACAAAGAACGTTCAGCATGGGTCTAACTTTCATTAGAGCAGTTTTTCATATTATGAACTGATTTTAAATAATAAGGATGCTCCCTGGTAGTGCCCATAGTCCTTTGGTGCATGTTAAAGAGCAATAGACACTGAAGTTCAAGGATGCTTTCTGACACAAAAATGCAAGAAGCCCTCAGACTCCTGAAAGGTATCAGAATACAATAAAATCCTGGTGATAAAGAAAGGAAAATGCCAAGCAGCCCATGCAGCTTCCCAAATGTCTACTCAAAGAATGGAGGGCAGTGAGAACATTCTGGAAATAGAGAAAATTATAAATAAATGAGCAGAGCTGGACAAAGAAAAGAGCAACTAAATGTGTACTGAGGTAATTTTAGCTAAAGAAGAAACAGTGAATAAAAGAATATTTGGAGACATCAAGAAGAAATAAAAACACTAATGCGAAATTAGACCAGGAGAATTACTTTACTAACTAATGATTCAAAAACTGACTGAGCTGCCTGCACTGTGGGTTCAGTTTGTTTTGTTCTTTTGTTTTGTAAGTTTGGTTTGTAAAATAGAGAAATAAGAGAATGTGGTACGGACAGGTAAGTAGCAAAGAAAACTGTTTTCTCTGTATGGCTGGCTCAGAAGCCCAAAGCTTTTACTACCCTTCTCCAGGGCAGATTCACATGGAGGCAGCATGTTTTCCCCAGATCTCTACCTTCACTTCAGGGAAAGGTTTTGAACCCCCAAAGTTTCAGTGATTTGTTGCTATCAATGAAATCTGACTTCATGGTATGTCAACAGCAAGCTACAATAACATTATCAAGAGGATCCTGAGCCTGGCTGGCTATAAAATAAGGAGTTTGTATCAAGTCAGACCCCTCTTACAGTTTACATTGCTTTAATTCTGGGAGGTGGAAACACAAAGATATGGAGCTGGACAAGGCTTTAGGAGGAGTTCTCTTTGCTTGGAGACAGAATTGTGAATAGAATCATAGAATCATAGAATAGTTAGGATTGGAAAGGACCTTAAGATGAAGTTCCACCCCCTTTGCCATGGGCATGGACACCTCACACTAAACCATGTCACCCAAGACATGAGTTAGCCGATTTTCCTTCCCTCAAAATCCTCTGGGAAAATCTTGACAAAATTCCTGAGGCAGCCTGCTGGCAACCTTTCACCTTATGAATCAAAAGGTCTTCCTAACAACAGACCACCACCATGTGTTTTAAACAGACTCATTTCTTCCTTTTATTGTAAGTAGACACAAGAAAATAAAAATCCCCATATTACCATTCTCTTCATTACAATTTTTCTCACAGGTGGTTATTACATTCAGCTCCTTCTTTAGGAATCAGTCCTACCAACCCTTCATTCCTAAACCTTATTTTGTTCTTGCTGGGCATTCCCTCAGTTTTCTCTGAACTGTCTACAGGTTTTAAGTGTGAAGTTGTAAGTGGAATACAGTGGTCCTTGGAGAGCCTCAGCAGTACTAAAAATCATGGCATAATTAGATCACACTCCCATTCCACACTTCAGAATAGCATTTGCTTTTTCTACCCAGCATCACATTTGTGCAGTGACTCCCATTCAGTTTATAGCCTTAATTATCTGCAGTGATTTTGCATAGCTAATCCCTTCACAGTGTGTTGGTGTTTCCATCTAGAGATCTGTCTGTATCAGTTGTCCTCTTAC
>JAOEHX010038492.1:0-16165 GCA_025448015.1 Bolborhynchus lineola | reverse complement strand
ACTGTCAAAAAAAAAAAAAAAAAAAAAAGACACTACTCCAAGTTTAAATTAATCTAAAGATATTAAAATAATAATATTTATGCTATTAAATAGCAATTTGAGTGGGGTAACTGGTGAACCACTGATAGCATCAGAAATTTTGAGCAATTCAGCAGTGCAGCTAATCAGTTCAAGAAGAAGCTGAAGTTAAATCTGGACATATATTTGATTCTGGAAAGACATGGTACATCTGTCATTATTTGCAGGCAAAAATGCAATGATGGTGTCAGCAAATGCCTAGTAAAGAGAAGCAGGACTGTTAGAACAACAACCAAAGCCTTCTTGTTCTTTGCTTTGCAAGGGCCTTTTAGATTCCAGTCTCTGTTTCATGTTATTTGTGACAGCACACATCATCAAGCAGATAGCAGTTATATCAACTGGGGATAAAGCGGCTCACTTTCCTCAGTTAAATTCAAATTAAAATGTTTCAAATTAACAGGTTCCTGATAAAACACATATCATTCCAGAAAAACAACACATTGGACATCCTAGCACATGAGAATCAAAAAAGATGTAAAGGAAAAAAACTACAGTACCAGCAGATATCACAAGATTTAGATAAGAAAAGATGAAAGAAAGAACTCAGCACAAGATGTGATCTGAAACGGCTGATTAGCATTCAAGTTGTTCCTGTACAACAAACTTGCTTCACTTTTCTTGTAACTTAGCTCTTTCCGAATGAAACAAATAGAAATGTATTATTAAATTGTGTGTAATCAGCACAAGACAAAGCCCTTCTTTTACCTGTAGTGATATAAAGTTAGAATACTAGTTTCGTAAATTACTGTCAGAGTAGATGTGACAGATAAAAATACCTTAAAAAATTCATAGGTCTGGTGCCAGATTTTTTACTGGATAACATGTGAAAAAGTAGTATAAGAAACAGTGTTTGATTCTCTACTATAAGTACCTTTGCTCAGGTCTTTCCATTCCAGGTTTTGTGAAGGCTGCTATACCTTCTACTATTTTTTGTTAATCTTATTTATGTATTTTACATCTTATTTGCAAGACTAGATGATTGGAAATCTCTCTGTTACAGTTACTGAGTGAAGTTACCTCCAGAATACAGCATGTCCAAAACTCCTCAGCTCATCTTTTAGCTTTAAGCATTAAGAGACAGCACATCAGTACTATCCTTGAAAGATTTATAGTGGCTGTTTCAATTAGAATTATTTGCAAGATATTAATTCTAGTCTTTAAGTTATTAAATGAACTTAAAGCCTCATCTCCGAGCTTCTGACACATACCATGCGAGGATCTTTATCTCTCTGATCAATATCCTTTGAACTATATGTTTTTCAAATGGAAAGCCTATGGCTAAAATTTGGCCATCTCTTTTTCTCCATTATAGTAAGTTTCGGGGTTTGGGTTTGGTTTTGTTTGGTTTTTGTTTGTTTGGATTTTTTTTTTATTTTTTGTTTGCTTTCTACATTTTTTTCTTTCTTTTATCTACAATTCAAATATATTGGATAAACCTAAGAGTTTCTTTTTTTTTCCTTTTAATTTAAATTTTCTGGGTTGTGGGGTTTTTTATTTTTTATTTTGTTTTTTTTTTTTTTTTCACTAAAAGGTAAAAACATTAGACATTAAATATGAAGCTGACAGCCCCATTACTTACAGGGTTTTCATTAAAATACTATGTCAGATTAAAAACTTCCACTGTTTTCAGAAATGCCTTAGTTTTTATTTCTGAGTCTTGAAAGGTCCACGAGATTTTTATGTGCATGCTTGAAGGGGAAACAGGACTCTCCTCACTTCATATTATCCACCAGACAGCCGTCCAATGACATTTTTTTTTACCTATTTAAAACTACTAATTTTCAATGCGAAACTGACATTAAAACAGCTCTCGCTTGAAGTGGGTGGTGATTGATGCTTAAAAAATTAAGCCAAAATGTAATACATGAATTTGTTTCAATATATTGTTACTATTTAATTTTGCATAATACTATAAACTTCAGAGGGGAATTCGGTTGTATGAACTTTCTTGTTAATTCAACTAAGAAACAGTTTAACTGTTAGATGCTTATGATCAAAACAGCTCTTAATTGCATAGTCAGTTTACTAAATGCAGAGACAGGGAATGAAAAAACACTTGATTTTCTCAATACCATTTCAGAAGGTTTTCTTTGTTAAGAAGGAAAAAAAATAAATCTGAGTTTCAGAGTCCCTTGAATATTCTTTTAGGAATAGATTAAAATACTTTTGGAATATTAGTTCATTAGCTTTGTTTAGCTAAATCACAATTTCTATACACTCAGATCACTTCTATATTTGTAATATTATCACAGTCACAAAGACTTTAAACATACTCCATCTACTTCCTTTATTGCTACAATAATTTTCCAAATTTCTTAGCTCAGTGTTAAAATATTGTAGTCTCAAAATTGTTATCATGTAATAATATAACTTATGCAACACAGGACTTTTATTACTTGTTATGCTTCTACGTCAAAACCAAATTGCTTTCACTGCTGCTTTGCCAGTCTACATAATTTCCAATCCCCTAGGCCTGTCAAAAGCGTTATTCGTTCAAAATTTCACCACTATAAGCACTACAAAACTTTTTTAAGGTCAAGTGTGGATATATTGAGAACCACAACTACGCAATGAGGAGGTTTTTGTTAGGTTTCAACTTCAACTTTTCATATGAATTTAATTCATCAAAGCCCAGTATGCTATATTTTGAATATTTTGTATTACCTTTTTCTTTGCTTTTGTTTTTGTATTTTGTTTTGGGGTTATTTTCAGATTATCTCAGCCAACTTGCCTGTGTTAACCCTATAGAATCAAAACCTGATGGTAGAAGAGTTTAACCTTTCTGTAAATATTTTGCTGTACTGTACTTCACCATAGCTGCTTCTTTAGTCTTTACAGATATGCATACTTTACAGAGATTTTATGTTTTTCTTTTGAACAGGGAGCACTATTGTATTCATTATGATTTTTATGATACACCCTCCATTAAGTTTCCATCCATTGACTTCACCAGGAATTGCTAAATTCCTGTTTTAATTTTACACTTGATTTATCTGGCATTAAGCTTTAATGGCTAAATGTATATCTATTGCTGCCAGCAGAAAGTTTCCATAGGAAATCAGCCAAAGGAGGAATGTTCTGCTTAGGTTATTACTGTGTCCTAGAATGCCTCCATGAAGGTAGTAAAACCAAACACAGGTATGCAGGAACATTCTACACAGTTCTGTTGCCAAGAGGTTTTTTTCAAATACTGCAGTTCTTTCAATCCATCTCTATCATATCTAATGAAAGCTCATAGCAAAGTTTGTATAAATGGTCTCTAACAGCATTTGTCTGTGGAAAGAGTGAGTCATTTAGGGGAGGCTACCACTGAAAATCATGCTACGTAATTTACAGAGCTTTAAACTTTAAGGGGAGGCAGAGAATGAAGGACAATGGAGAATCTTTAATATTGTAACCAATTCTAATTTCAAGTAACATATGATACAGTTTTTGTCCTATCTCCTCTGAAAATTTTCACATCGTTGTGAGATAATGAAATTAGCAAGCCTCAGAACTTTAATAGTGTTATAACAATTTTTCAGTGGTAAAGGAACTCTACAGCTAAGGATAGACAAGTCAGTTGCTTAAACAGGATGGGGAAATACATTGAATCACAAAGTTCATGGATAGCTTAAAAAGTGATTGCATAGGTTAAAGATGAAGTTTGGTTTAGCTCTTATCATGTCTGCCATTTTTCATTTGGTTTTATAATCATTTATTTAGTAGGAATAAAAAACAGTTAACATGGAATCCTGGCCCCTTACTTGGGTAGCTTGCCTGTTTTTTGTTACAGAATATGAAACATTGAATTTCACTAAAGAAAGCACCTACATTTTCTGCAGAATCAACACAGGAAGGGAAGTCTGTGAAGAGTGGGACATTCTACTCAGCTTAGACACTATTCCACTCATCAGATGTATAAGAAGAAGTCTAGCTTTCATTTCTACCCTCTAGCTTTCACATTTGTGTTCCTTTGGAAGTTAAACCTCAGGAAGATATGAGAAGGAAAAGGAGTGAAAGGGGAAAAGGAGGGGAGGCTGGTTTTCCAGAACATTTCTGATATTCAGTCAATAGAAGGTGAGTGACTTGGAAATTTAGTCTACAATGAATGCAAGCAACCCAACAGATAGATAGATTTTAAGGCAAATGTTCTCCCTCAGTAAGATTTACATGGACTGCAACTAATCTCAAAATATTAAAACAGAAAATGATGTAAATTGAGTAAACTATTAGAAGTAAAAGAAAGGCTCTAGATAAGCAGAAGAGGGGATAATCCTGACTCTTTCTTACATCATATCAAGTCCAGCTGACCACTCTAGTTGGTCAACACATTTATGCATATTTATAAATGATCTGTTGCGATGGTTTAAGCCCAGACAGTAACTCAGAATCACGCAGCCGCTTGCTCACTCTTCCCTTTCTTTCCCCCAGGTCCCAGAGGGATGAGGAGGAGAACCAAAAGAATGTAAACCCTGTGGGTTGAGATAAGAACAGTCCAGTAACTAAGGTATAATACAGAACTACTACTACTACCACCGATAATAATAAAAATAAAAAAGGAAATAATGAGGGGAGAGAATTTAAAACTGAAAAAGGAAGAGGAAAAGAAAACAATAAGCACAAGTGATGCACAATACAATTGCTCACCACCCATTGACCAATACCCAGCCATACCCAAGTAGCAATCTGGCCCTTCTGGATAAGTCTTCCGATTTTACATGCTGGGCATGATGTGCTGTGGTACGGAACACCCCTTTGGCTAGTTTGGGTCAGGTGTCCTGTTTCTGCTTTCTCCCAACCTCTTGTGCCCCTCCTCACATGAGGAGCGCATGAGGCAGCGCATGAGACTGAAAAGTCCTTTAATCATGATAAACATGACTCAGCAACAGCTAAAGCATTGGTGTGTTATCAGCATTGTTCTCAGATGCATTAAGTGCATCTTCCAATAGAAAAAGGATTACGTGCATTCAGGCTGAGACTGTAATAACACATACTGCATAATTGTAAAGGAATTGACATCTATTTCTGTCTAACACGTAAAGATTATTAATTCTGTATAATGTTATACTGATTGTACAATTATCAGATAATTGTAATCATCCCTATAGAATGATCGGTAGTACTTACATTAAAATATAAAATCAAGAAACTAAAAATTTAGTACAGTTATCTAGACACATAAATTTAGAAATCAAACTTTGCCAGTACTCTGCACTATGCAGTGGGTCAGTCATAAGATGATTTATAAAAGCAAACTTCTGTTTTAAGAAGCATCTGCAAAATTTGTAATTTATTATCACACACACAAGAATGAAACTGGACTTTCAAAATGTGACAGTGAGTGTTATCAGAGTCAGGTCCAATTTTAACAAATATCTCTCAAGAGCCTGTTATGCTCTTTCAACCAAAGAGGAGCCTAAAATGAAAATATAGTTTTACACACCTATATCTGAGGCAATAAACAGGGATGTACGAATTCCAATCATCAACTTGACCTCTTTAATTAATTAAATACAAGAGAGAAGAATATACAAGTTATATCCAATTTGCTAGATTATAGACCCCTGAGCTCTACCTGCAATGCCAGGAGCTCTGATTCAAACCCTGGCTCTAAACAGTAGGTCACGGAGACCTGATAATACTCCTTTGTCAACCAAAATGAGACACCATTGACTCTTCCAAGGTCATCTTTTTCCTTCTATCTCTTCAAATAAACAAATTCTATGTGAAAACATCAGATATTTAAAAAGGAATACTGCCCAAACTAGAGGTTTAAGCAGCCAGCACCTATCAACAGATGTAATAAAACCACTTGATGCCATGGCAGAACTGGGAGAGCATATTCTTTTTAATGCAGCTCCCAAAAACTGCACTAAATCACAGTCTGAGCTGCTGACATTAGGTGCTTAAAATAACCTGAAAAGAGAACATCTGAATTTACATGAATTAATTAATCAATTAAGTCATTAAAGCAGAGCAGTTCCTCCCAACCTTCACCTAGGTTGAATTTGATCAGCCTTTTTTTCAGGTAGTGAATAATTTCTCTCTAATCATACTATTTGCTCTAAAAATACATTACCACTAGCTATAAAACTGACTTTTTTCAAAACACAGCTTCATGTATGTAACAAACAAATAGGAAAATAAACATTAAAGTCCCCTTTCTTTCATGTTCTGTCTATTCCCATTGACACTGGTATTTTAGAAAAAAACATCTGAAGTTATGTCTTTTCCATTTCCTCCTAATCATTTGCTATACATTTTTTTCCACTTCCTACTTTTTACTTACTATTCTCCACATTCATCCACACCTTTTAACTGTTTATCCTCCTTTTTGATCTGAGAATCAGATGTTGGAGGCTATAATGCTTATTGGTTTTGTTGAAATGAATCACAGGCATCCCCAACCTCTCAGGGGACCTTGGAAGGCTGCATAAATAGAGAGGAAACTTATGATTCTCAACAAGGAGAAGTCCAGCGTCTGGGGAGGAATAACCTTAGGGAATTACCAGTCCAGTAACAGAAGTTAAAAATAAATTTAATGTTTGCTTGGATTTTTTTTTCCATGTTCTCACTCCTATTACAGAGTGATTTGAAAAGTTTGTGTTCTTCAGTGTGATACTTGCATGACTGCATGCATTACTTCCAAAACTCTCAGAAGGTGCTCTTGTTTACCATCCTTACTCCAGTAAAGATGAAATGTGTAACAAGAGATTCCTAGAGGAAGTGGTTGCGTATGTTGAATTGTAACTGATTATAACTGAAATTTTCTAATGCTTGTCATCTCCTGTGGTGACAAAACAACAATTTGCTTTTTTGCAAGTAGAAGATACTTTATACATTTTAAAGCATAGTGTGAGATAGTAGTTACTATTAACGGCAGGAAATATTGTTTTCAAATACACTGCATGTGTTTCCCTGAATCAGGAAGAAAAAGGAAGGAAAAAAAAGAAAGACTGGCATGTTACATATGTTGCCTTTATTAATCTACAGATAATGTGTGATTGAGAGCCAGCAAAAAAAGAATTTGATATGAAAAGAGGAAATCAACTTGCACACTCAAGTGATAAGTAGCAAGTTCCGTAAAGGCTAGGAGTTCATGGAAATTATTTGGCAGGCATACACAAAAGAGACATTACACACACACAGAGGCACCCTAACATGGATTATTCTTATGCAGCCCAAGTTACATCAGATGCTTAGCCCCAAAATTCTGAGAATGGTCTTCCTTGCATGCACCTGTGGTTAGTTCCTTTTAGCTCTAAGTTGGTCTTGTTAATGGCTAGGTCTTTTATTACTGGGAAAAAAGTAAGTTTTTTTACTGAAATAGCTCTCTGTACAATACTTCTGCAATTCAGAGATCTTTACAAAAATTGAAGTGCCTAGTCATTGTTTTCATTTTCAGTATGTGTTTTTTTTATTTGCTGAACTACAGCATACAGACAAATAGTAAATAACTCAGATATCCTACCTGTCTTTTACCTGTTTAAAGTAGAATGGTTGTACCATCTATTTTTTCAGACATAATTTCTAATTGAATTAAATCTCACAAAAACTGCTGTATTATGTGAATGAATTTTGGGAAGATATAAAACCTGAGAAGACCTTGAAACATAGCACTTCATTTTGGTGCTGAAGAACATGCATTTATAGCTAAAAATATTAATAATTCCAGGAAATATTCAGTAGGGCTTTGACCTCAAGATCATGCCATCCTTAAATATCTTTCTGTGATTTTTTTCATATTTTGCTTTTGTGTTTCAAAGAAAAAAAGGAAAAGTTAGGAGAGTTTATTTTAAAACAATTTAAAGGCCCAGAATTTGAACATTATGAATAATGAATATTATGCTTTTTGAAATCATTGATCTTGTAACAGAATATTAGATCCTATGTTTTTTGGAGCTCTTTGAGAATACAGCACTATGCAATTCAGATGTGAACTTTTTTAACAGTTGTAGAAAATAAGGTTTTAATTCTCAATATCAAGCATAGTATTAAAAAGTAGACAATAAGAAAATTAGAAATTTAGTTAAAATTGATTTAAAATACACAGACATCAATCCCAAAAATATATTTGTTTTCTGTTGTTTTACAGCAGTCACCTGAAAACATTTTACTTATTATCTAGTAAAGTAACATGAGAAAATAGTGTCACTTGTCTGGAAAATGCCATAGGCTATTCACACGCCTTTTTTTCTTAACTGTTTAAATCTCTTCTGACTTTACTGTTTTGCAAACATCAATTTTATCTCAAGAAAAGTCTCAAAATATTCTGTTGTTAATATTTAAAAGCCCCAGTGTTTGAGCAAAGAGCTGATGCATTTTTCAGTCCGTATTTTTATGCCATCCAAAAGTCTTTCTAACAAAATATGGAAGATGACTAGCACACTACAGTGGAAAACAAAGTGGATGAAATCTGTAAGAAAAGAAAACATTAATACCCACAAAAGAAAACCCCAGATTCCTCTGAAGCCTTGAAATGTATACATCATTCTTAAATTTCTGATTTTAATGACATATAGTTTGTAACTATAAAGTGATCAGAAAACTAAAGATTTTTTTACACAAGGAAGTTTGTCTCCAGAAAACTAAGTTTACAATTCACAATGTATTATCTCTTCTTCAATGACAGCTGACTTTTTGCATTAATTGCTTTAAGAAGCTAATATAGGATCCTAACATGTTAGTTTACTGATTACAGACTGTGTTTATGTTCATCAAAGAGAAACAACTTGAAGTACTTGTCAGAGCACCTAAATCTTATCATTCTTAACCATACATAAAGATACTCAGAAAATTACTTCACTGTCTTAAGAGGAAATCTAAGTCAAAAAGGCTTCATACTCAGACATCAGAGTTAAAGTCCAAGGATGGATATGCTGCAGACATAACCCAGCAAAAAAATGTTTTGCTCCCTTCATACATGCATAAAGGGAGACAATCTTTTATGTTTGATAGAGTTAAGAAGTATATTTATTTACATTATAAATGATAAGAGTATAAAATGTTATATAAGAATAACACTGCTGTAGAATAGGAAGAAAAAAAAAAAAAAAAAGTGAAATGTTAAACCTTTTCCAGAGATTGGTATTGAATGAAACTTAGATTTAAGAGTAACTTTTTAATTTGATCACAATTAGAATAAGTGGCAATATTAAACCCAGTACACTGCACAACCCTAAACCAAGAATAAGAATGTTTGTATACAGGTTTTCACTATAAACAAGATTTTTAAGTCTTGCCCTAGAGTTGAATGGTAAAAGTCTTCACAAAAGGAAAGACAAAAAGTATTGTTTCTAAAGCTTTAAGCTGGGGTAGAGAGAGGAGAAGTTAAAGGGGAAAGGGCATTTTTAAGTAAGTCATTGTGTAGTTCCAAATTCCTAATAATGTTTCCTGCCCTATACAGACAAATTTTAGTCATTTGGGATTTTCTAAGCTAACAATATGAAAGCTTCTCTTCTCCACCTTTTTGGTAATGAATGTATTTTGTTCTCCATTACCCTCCATTAACTATGTATGATTAGCAGCATTATACAGTATTTCTGTCATTCCACCAACTTGATATGAGCATAAACCAATGTTATTTTGTTAGTAACAGGAGACATAATAAGGGAAAATTGTTCACTTCTTTACCTCTAACTTGACAGGAATCTTTGCCTGAGATGAGGACAAAATCTTCGGGCACTTTTCCAGGCCCTAGCTCCCTTATGTATTGTACACAATTGTCAGCCTTTTATGTGGAAGCAAGATTCAAAAATTCTCTTTATCTATTCAAGTGTTTTCCTTTCAATATGTTTGAAAAGAAGGGTCAGGAAGAAATCAGAAAAGTAGTACTATGTACACCTTTTTCAGATATCATGAAGTGCTTTCAAGTTATTTAAATATGTACTGCTTGGAAAGAATGCTAAGGTATTAAAATTCTAATCCAAATGTGGACATCGGAAATTGAAAGTTTTAAAGCATTTTCAGATTGCTTTCAGTTCCACTTTTGCTTCAGACTTGAGTTCAAAAAATACCTAATAATTTGTGCCACATAATGAACAACAGCAAAAAAATTTTCAATATGCTGAGAAGCTGCCTAGTTCACCTGACACTATTAATTGATCACTAATTACAATGTAGTATAAAATCAGTATTTCAGAACAAGTCTGGGATCTTCAGTAGCAAAATGTAAAAGGAAAGACATCAAAGTCTGGAATATAAAATATTATTTTCAAAGCATCATAAATGAATAGTGAATTTAGCTTGATTTAAGATGACTGGTACAGAATTCTGTAGTAATTTCACTTGACAGCCTTGTAAACATTAAGAAATAAGAAGGAATTTACAGTGGAAATTCAAAAGTAAAAATATAGAAACAGAAATACTCAAAGTAATAACCAGAATAATATACTTGTCAGTTTGGAAAAATACAAATAGTCTGTCAAGAAATCACAAATAATTTTGTTTAGCATTAACTACTGTTCAATTGATCTAGAGAATATGTTTGTCATTTGTACATATTACACCAGAGTAAGCTACTTGAAACTAATTTAATGTAGTAGGTTCAGACTTGTTTTGATTCCTTGTTTGTCTTAATATGCTTAATCTGTTTGAGTTACATAATCAATACCACAGGGGGACAGATTTAAACTTCAAAATACTCAAAATACAAAGAAAAATACCTGAAATCAATAAATTCTCATATAAAGACAACTATGCTCTAAGGGGACAAATTTTATGATGATATATAAAAGAGAAGCTGGATAGAGATCATAATGTAGGATGTTATAATAGACCATATGTTAGATATAAATCAGTGGTTGATCCATGTCACAGAAATAGAAAAGATGTGGTCTACGTAAATGTTTGTAACTACGTTATAGATACCTACATCTGCAATTCACCCCAAGTTTTCCTTATAGTGTGACCATTTCAAATGTAAAGATGGCTAAAAGTAAAAAAGATAAATTGTGTTATGAACATTATGACTGTTCATAGTTCATAAACTATGATAGACAAATTTAGACAACTAGAAAATTTAGAGATGAACTGATAACACTTGAATTTGCAATGGCGAAGTACATTGGATTTGGATTTGGAACATACTGTAGCAAAACAATTATAGCTAAATGTTGGAAAAATTATCTAGAGTGTCTTTATGATTATCATAACACAAAAAAATGATGGTGTCAGTGTATGTGATACAACCCGAGCCAAGATGAGTTGAAATACCAGGTCTCATGCAATCACTTTGCATATTGCCATTTTCCAGAAGATTTACTCTTTACTGAAATCCTTATGGGAGTATCCACTTTGGGGAGTGTGTGTCTCAGTTTATTAACAATGCTACTTTTTGAAATCAGATGTTGGACTTACAAGATTGGTTTACTCACCTTTGTGTTACCCCTCAGAGTGCTAGTTGAGCCCTGCCACATTGATTTAGAACTGCATGCTAGGACCACATACCAGGTAAAGTAGGGAACGTGAACTTCTCAAAGTTTTAAGACAGAATAGTTGTATTTATGGTACACAACAGTCTTTAAGTAAATCAACAAAATCTAGATTCTTCATTTACGTACAGCTCTTGATCGTGAGGTTTAGGCATCTCTTATTTATTCTCCTGGTGACACTTTCCCTACTAACTGTGCCTCTGTTTCTCTGTTGTGTGAACAACTGTGAGGAGCACAGCTCTGGTCCAAAGGTTACTTGGAAGGTTCCATCTCATTGAAACCTGAAATAGAATCATCAGGGTCATTCAGCCAGGCTACTTCTTATAGTGCAAATACTTAAAGAAGTAATTTTTTGCTTGGAAAAGGACAAGGACTAATGAATTCTCTGTTACTACCTCAGGAGATGTCAGACATGATAATATGCTAGTCTCTAATCTGACATTCTGTAGTACTCAAAAGTGCAGCATGCACTCTTCAGCTATACCTACAGTGTAAATTAAAGTCCACATATTTTTGCAGGTGCAAATCTATCAAGATAGTTTTATTTCTTTTTAGATAGTAAAAGCTATTAGAATAAAAATTTTCTCAGGCTAGCAGGTGAGCAGCTGCTAAACAGCACATAGACTAAATCACTGTTCACTTTCAACTTTTTTCTTATTTTCCACACACTTTCAAATTTTTTTTTTAATTTCTAGCTTTCTCATCTATTTTGTATGCTGTCATATCTGTTGGGGTCACTTCATGTTTATCTTTTAAACATTTCCCATCATTAGAATTCAAATAATTACTTACTAGTTTTAGTCTTAAGCAAGATATAACAGTGCTTACTGTATTAAAGTTTTGACTTTTAGAGTAGCAATCTGTAAATACATTCTCCATAAGATGATCCTAAATTAAACACCAAAATGTAGCCTACAATAAAATATTTTTAAAAAATCTTAGATGTTTCATTTCCCATTCTTAACAATCTATACAAACATCTGAACACAGACATCTTAATCTAAAATTAAGTCTACCTTCAAAGTTAGTGTCTCGATTTCAGATTCCTAAACATCAGTACTTCATTTAAGATGCCCTTGGGTATCTGTAATATCCACCTTGTATCAAATCATACAGCACATATAAGGAGCCCATTTCCTTCTCAGCTGCAGGAGAAAAATGCAAGATCATTTAAAAATGATAATAGATGCCTTCCTGCAACCAACTGAACTAAGCCTGAGGTATCTGAATCCAGACAAAGCCCACTCCAAAACACACCAAGCTTATCCCTTGCAGAACTTCGTTAACTTAATTTCTGTGTGAATTACAAAACATTTCTTGTATGTCAATATTAAGTCTTTATATTTTCTCCCCCATGTCCAGCTGAGGAAGGTGGAGTAATAAAGCAGCTAAGGTCAAAGCGCAGGTCTCAAGCATTTGAGTTTGAATTGTCAGTCTTCCTTTAAATACATTATGTTTGCATGTATTTGTAGGAATCAGATACTTGCTAGACATTAAATAATGATATGATAGGAAAGTACTGTTTTCATGTAATGTCCCTTTCACAAGGTGTGAGGACTTGATGTGTTTGTATCAAACATGGAAGCAGGCTATATTTTTTATTTGCATGGGGCAGAAGAGTCCAAACCAGTAATATAATGAGGTTCCTAGGAAGGGATGTATCAAAGAGTATTTAATCTGGCATCTCAGCTGAAGTTCCAGCAAGTAGCTTCTTTTCTATTTTGTTACATAATATTCCCAGCATGGATTCTTCATATTTTGAATATAGAATTCACTATATTGCAACAGGAAATATATGCGGAAAGAATAATAAAGGCAAGGAAAACTAGGAATGTGCAGACCGGTGTCAAAATATGGGAACCAAAAGGGACTCAGATTCTTTTTACTAATTCAAAATTTCAATTTGGAAATTATGGTTTACCTAGAGCAGCTAAAAATTCCTAATTTTAGTCAATGAGTATACATGTACACTGCATTTTTAAATAGAGGAAGTAAAAAATTTTAAAAATTTCTCTTTTAGAAAAAAGTTTAATTTAATTTTTACTACTGACAATGACAATAAACCCAAACAATTCTAGTTTTATCTTACAACTTCTCACAAGTGAAGTATCCTGCCTTTACATTTATTTTGTCTGTAAAGATATGCATTGGCTTATACAAGTTTCATCAGCTAAAACAGAGAAAAACACTTTTCCGACTATGATGACTATGACTTCTGACTGCAATTATTAACTGTTGTCTTGTAGCACTGTGGGGTTAAGTTTTCTGGAGAGATCCTGAAAGACCTTTGAAATCACACGTTTGCAGATCGTGTTGATAGAGAACAGAAGACTGATTTCTAACTTTTCTTTTTTAAATATTTAAAAATTCTGAGTTTTGACTTTGTTTTATGTGTCCACAATGTACACAGAAATAGGGAAATCCACAGTGTTTTGACAGATATTTTGACGATATTTGGCAGATATTTTGTTGTTATTAGACAGATATTTCACCTTGGTCGAGATATTAGATCATATGCTCAGTTCATACTAGCTTTTGTTGATTCTCTTGATCCAAGACAGCTTGAAGGCAGCTGTGGTAAGGACAATATATACACTTTGAGCAATGGCGTCAAGTGTTTCAGAAAAATAAATTCTTATGTACTTGTTTTTATTTCAGAAAAATACAATTCCTATGAAGATAATCATCTCCAAGAGTTTGTGGTAGGAAGTTAAGTCAAGTCTGCTATGAATATATACTCTTCTTGCTGTCAGACTATCTTCCCCTGTACAACACACACCTTCAGTTAACTAGTGATGGTGAATGTAGTTTCAAAAATGTTGGCTCAATCTATCATTACTTTGTTACATGCATAGATTTCTCTTTGTGAGCTTGATGACTTGCACTGTGACTCACTGAGTAAAAAATGAAAAAAACATTCCAGAAAATGCACTTTTATTGATGTTTATGGCATCTAGGACACGGGCATCCTGTGAGGAAGTGGTTCATAATTTAGTTTTATAAGCTATGATATTACTTATTATTTACCGTGATATGACTCACAGTAGAAGGAATGGCTGTCACAGTAATATACTTCAGTGATTCTTCTCCATTAGTCTTGGAAGGACAGAGCTGTTGTCAGCCCGTATGGAAGATGCACAGCTGAACATTATGTAAATCATATTGTTTTCTATGTTAGTTAAGAACTGTAATTAGACATTAAGCAAAACGTGCAGTGACAAGAATAATGCAGGTTGTGAATACCGCTTAGAGAAGTTATGGATAATCCATACAAGAGGAATTTGAAAACAGAATGTATAAATATCTGCTAGCAGTTACTCAAGTGTGATTACTTGCAGAAAGACGTAACTTCTGTCATCATCTGCAAAGAGTCAAGTCTTTAAACTGACAATGCTTTTTTAGGTCTGAAACAGAAAAAAAAACCCTAAGTAAAATACAATTTACAGATAGTGTAGTTTCTACTGGCTTGAAGTCAGGGAATATTCCATATGGTCTCTTGAGGCCCTAGTTTTCTATTTCCCATCTACTGTTTATTTTTATGTGCTAATTATAACTGCATTAACTAGCAAAGCATCTTCTGTTCCCCATTACCTACAGGATTCTTAGCAGAATTTGACTGCACAGGACAACCAGGTATAGGTTTTGGTGGCGAAAATGCTCAGAATGGGTTTATTCTCTAGCTCTAGTCTGCCATGGTCAGGTACGGAGCTGCTCCACTGATACTAGGAACAGCCCCAATCACTGATTTATGTCACCCTGTATTTCCTTTTTTCCTTCTCAATTTCTTCTCCTTTACTCACTCCATTCGTTTTCAAATAAACAACTCTCTTCACTTTAGCCTTTTTCTACTGGTCATGGTTTAGCAAACTTTATAACCTAATTTCATGTTCATCATTTGATTGCCCTGATAATTTCCATCTTGTTCTGCAATTCTGCTAAACTACTACTTTCTTTTGTTATCTACAGTTTTCAGGTATGTGTTATGTTACTGCCTTGCTAATCATGTTCTGGGTCAGAGCTATCCCTCTGTGCTCTGCATATACCTTACCCCTACCTCATTATCTGTAGCAGCCCGTTATTCCTCATACTGCTAATTTTCAGAGATGCCACATATCAGAGTCACCATAACATCCTATCTATCTCATAGTTTGAATGTCTATATAGTTCTGTGACACTCTTTCATTATATTATCTGGTTATATAGATGTGCAATGGTGGCAAAAGAGGAAGTAAAAATTTTAATTTTTTTTTTTAGGTAAGTAAACATTCTCTTTTTTTTTTTTCCCATCAATTTTCACAATCCACATTTTAGAAGTAATTTTCAATGGAGGTGTTGAGTAACAACATTGTAAACATTGTCTGACACATGATGTGGCACCCTATCCATTTAAATGAAGAATTTCTTTCTGTAGCTCTCTCTTGGAGGATAAAAGCTAAGTGCACCTTAGGTAAGGAAATGAGACAGAGGTTAGGAAAGCTAAGGCCCACTTAGAATTAAACTTGACTAGAGATGTGAAAGATAACAGGGAGGGGTTCTATATGTACACTGCAAATAAAAGACAGGCTAGGGACAATGCGGAACCTCTCCAAATGCTATCAGGAGAACTGGCTACACTGGATTTGGAGAAGGCTGAGGTTCTTAATGACTTCTTTGCCTCAGTCTTCACCAGCAAA
>JAOEHX010038490.1:0-11136 GCA_025448015.1 Bolborhynchus lineola | reverse complement strand
AGAGGACTAAAGGGGGTATATACTAGGGATGCAAACCAGCACAGAGGCAAGTGGGCAGGAAGGGGGAAGTAATGAGAGCAGGAGATGGCAGATTGCAAGGGAAGAACAGGAGAGCTGCCTGGCACTGCCAGGCTTGGTGCTTGTTTGCCTGATAAATTCAACCCCAAGCAGGAAAGAAAGAAATGATGAAATGAAGAAAAGTAGCTCCAGTTGCGAGGCTAGAGCCCTGGGTGGATGCATTGTTTTACGGTCCAGACTGCATGACTGATTGGATTTCCCAACTATATTTCTCAATGCCTAAGAGTGAGAGGCCCCTGGGAACAATAACTTTCCTGCAGCTCAGAAGCTGAGTGATGAAGCCGTGGGTTAATAGCAATTAGTCTCCACACTGGCGGCTCCCTCTGCCACCTCCAGTTCTTTTTAATTTGCTGCTGGTCCCACAGCAGTGTAAATAATCCTTTGTTTTAAATCCACTGTAAATCTGCTGGTGAAAGAACTATGGCTTGAGTTATACAGCGTGGATCCTTGATGAATGCACCTGGGCAGGCTGGAGGGACTGGCATACCTGTGCTCTCCTACAGAGATTCATGGCTGGCCGTTGAGCAGGTAGTTTTATGGACTTCTGTTTTCAGTTACCATACAGGTTTTACTGTTGGAGAGGTCAAGCGAGGAACAGCCACAGACACTTAATCCAGGCACCAACTGAAAACACAATTATCAAATGCATAATAAAAGAAAATAAATGAACTCTCCAACCTACAGCTCGGGAACATTGTAACTTTGGAGCAACTCTCACTGCATGATGAAGTGGAGCGGGGAGAATCAGAATGGCAAATTTAAGGGGTTGCTGAACAACCATGTTAACATTTCACTGGCCAGAGGATCCATCTGAGATTGTGGACACAAACATAACATCCTCCATCCAAGGACTTCATAGACTGATGATCCCTGCCTTTGCTGGGAAGCACAAACAGGTAATAGCAAATCGGTAATATCAGACCCTCTTCCCCAGATAAACATTGGGTTTTTGGATTTTTTTCCTATTTTTTTGGTGATAGTTTGAGAAATTTTTGCTGGCAACCTCTCATCCATATCTGTGGCCTGTGAACCATGGTACCACTACAAGAAATTCATGAATTTCAGATGAGGACTGAGAAGCAGGAAAGCTGGGACCTAGTTAGACCTTTTCAGGGGTTGGAAAGGGAGTGATACTTTGGAACAGAAAAGCTTAAGAATCAACATGGATGCTATGCTTGGCACTAAAACAGAGTCTAGACTGGCTGACACTAATAACAGTGAGCTACCATGCACATGTGAATGCATTTGGCACTTGATATCAAAGCACAAGCCTGGCTCTGTCACTTCATGGTGTCTGGGTTTGTTATGGAAGAGCTGGATGTCCTTTTGATAAAATTAATGGAAAAAGGGGCCATACCTTTAAGTGCCAATTCACCTTCCCTAGCCAACACCAAATCCTGCTTAGGGGATAAAGAGATATAGAATGGTTTGGGTTGGAAGGGACCTTAAGCTTGTCCAGTTCCAATATCAGGCCATGGGCAAGGTCACCTTCCACTAGAGCAGCTTGCTTCTCTGGGCACCCTGTGCCAGTGCCTCAGAATCCTCACAGGGAAGAACTTCTGCCTAATACCTAATTTAAATCTACTCTCTTCTCTGCATGCCACCAACTCAAAAAATCCTCTTGGAACGAGTCATCTAGTTCCATCACGAAACATGGAAGTGAGGGAACTTTCTTGTCTCTTTTTTCATGGAGATCTTGGCCCACAAAGAGCTGTTGTGAGGAACTGGATTGATCTCTAAAAGTTCCCTACACCAAGAGGCCATAGATGAACACTGAATAAGAAAATTCTGTTGAACCCCATGGTTTTCATCATGAGTCTCACCCAGACCATTCTGTGAGGCTCATCAGGCACCTACAGACCACCAGCACTAAGCTATATGGACTGCAAAGGTGTTGGAATGATGCCTTTGCAGCAGGCAAAGTGAGGCAACCCCTCTTGTGTGTACTAAGGCATCGCCTTGTAGCGTAGTAGAGATGAGCCTCACTCATCTTTGTCAAGGTTTAAAGGAATTGATATCAAACCCACTGAATGTGGATGGGTGCCCAAGTTCTTCCTGGCTTTCTTGTTGGAATGATGATTGACAGTTTGAGATGGCAAGCATGATTGCTGTAATCCTGAATGGAGGACCTTACAAAGGTTTCTGCCTACACACACACAAGACAAACTAAATTCCTGGAAGACTGAAAAGTGTGGCTGGAATATAAAGATCTACTTGCAGAGCTGTGCACTGGAGCATGTATGTCTCCTGTCAGAAGTGGCTTTCATAGCATCAAAGGCTGCCAGGACAGAAGAGCAGAAAGCATCTTCAAGCCCCTTCAAGACATAAGCCGTTTGTTTGACATTGTCCCTCCTTTGCTTTATGTCTACATGTTTGGTTGATAGATTTTTTCTTCCTTTTTTCTTAAAAACCCCCAAGTCAGACAAAAAAAAAAAAAAAAAAAAAAACCATATTTGAGAACCTTTTGGCTTTTCTCATGTTCTTTCTTTCACTTTCTGTGCAACCTTCACTGTAGACTACATCTGTGAAAAGGGTGATGTGATTAATGAGAGTGATAAAAGTCTTGCTTTTTCTCACCTTTCCTGAGGAAGAAGATGATTAATTGGAGCAAGATAGAGGTCCTCCTTGGATTTGATTAATACACACTCTTTCTCAGCTTGTGTTGAGACCCACCTCAGGTGTTCCAACCACCTTTGTCACAATGACAGTGCAATAAAAACCAACTGAACCCCTCGGCTATGTCACTGTGTCTGCTGTGTGAATTGATCTGCTCTCATGGGGTCAGTCAAGATCCCATGAAAACCAAATCCTCAAAGCCCTCACAGACTATCAAGTAAAACAACTTAGACATCTGAGCTGTTTCTTCAGATTTTGCGTCCATTTGCTGTTGACTCCTGATGGATGATGCTTCAGGAGTCGGGTGGGTGAGCAGCTGAGGGGTTGGGAAAACAGCAGTATGAATCATTTTACCCTCTGGTTTGAATATCACAAAGAAATATGATCCCACATTCAGCCTCTGTGGCATAAATCTGCTCTGTGTCCTCTGGATGTGGTAGCTGTTTTGAGAGAAATGGGTGGTTGTCTCTGCATCCTTCCTCAGGATCCTCATTCCACATTAAATCCATAATCTTGAACTGGCCCTAACTGAAGTCCTCAAGCAAACAAACTTTTTGTGGGAGAAAAAACCCAGCTGCTTGTGCTTGTTACAGTGCTCAAGTTTCCCCTTTTTGCTTCACTTTTAAAACGGGTTTGTATTCCAGTATAATCCCACACTCCTTTCCATCCTAGCTAGATAATTAAATGCTCCTGAGTGAAATGCCTCTTACAGACCCCACCATGGCAAGGCAGTGTGTGGAGAAGAGGGGGTGATCCATCCCCGTGGGCTCTGTGCCTGAGGGACTGGACTTCCAGAAATAGGAAGTTGTAGTGCGAAGCAGAAGCTGTGAGCTGGGCAGAGATACATGGAGAGAAGATAAAAGAGATCAGTGCCACCAATCATGGCAGGGTCTGAACCCTGTTGCAGAATATTTTGGGCTATTTGGGAGAACTCGTTTATACCTTAGCCTGGACTCCAGTTGACTTTCTGATTTACTAGCTCATTTACTGCAAGGCCAGCTCGGAAATCTGGAAAGGATGCTTCTGAAAATGACTTCTGAGCCCTCTGGTAGATTGAAACCCCAGCTCTGGGGAGGGCCAACACTGAAGGCATCATAATATTTTTGTTCTAAAACCAGAGCAAAGAAATTACACTTCTGGAGTCTAAATTCCTTCATGACACAGGCCAGAGAACGTCATCTGGTAATTTCTGTGGTTGAACCTTGTCCTTGAACAACTGTCCATTTTCAAAGCATAGGACTTTTCTAAACACTTTTTCTTCTGGTCTGACATTTTACTTGCTTTGCGGAGGGCCAGAAATGGTTGGGTTTGTGTTTAGGCATGCGACACATCGGAGGAAACCTGATTCCATTGACTTCTGCGGTTAGTTTATTTAGAAGGAATCTACTCACCCTTTTTGAGTCATCGTTTTGACAAATATTTGACCTCTGAAGTACTTCATTATCCAGACGTGACCTGTGAGTAACTGATTTTTACTGTTAACTGGAAGTTCTAAACAAATAAGGGATCAGTTTTGGACCTACTGTGACAGACCATATTTCAAAATATTTGGTAAACCAAAATTAGAAGAATATTTTATTTCACATCTCATGGACTCCTGAATTTTGGAATTCAGATGAGTTTGAAATTTTCATTCAGAACTGGAAAAAAAATGAAAGCCAAGTGGAACAATGAGTAAAAAAATGCAATACCTTGTTATGAATTTTGTAATGAAAAGTTCTGATTCTTTCAAATGATAATTAATGTCACCTCTTTGGGATGCTGAGACGCTTCCATGTACCTCTCACTGTTGCTAAAACTGTACGAAGGCCTCAGATTGCTTCTGACAACAGTTTCAGCCAAAAATGCCTGTGCCTGGCAGCTGCCACAGGGAAAAGGCATTAAAATCTGAATCTCTTCTTGAGGAAAGAACATCACCTGGCTTTCATTACTTTATTTCTGTGCCAGCCATGAAATGTGCCTGTGTCTATGTGTGTTTATGCAATCCCAAAAGTGCAAGTCTAAAGGCCCTGGGCTTTATGCTACCAGGACTGTTTGGAAAGAGAGATTAAATATTTCCAGCATTGCAGATCTTCCTGGCTGTATCTTCCTTTCCTTAGGAAAGTTTCACTTTCTCTTCCAATGGCCTGAGATTAGGAGAAAGAATTTACCGAGTTTCCCAGAGTTCATTTCCATCATTTTAGGACTGAAAGTGATACTGTCCAGTTGTAAAAGTGAAGGGAGTAACTCAACCAAGCTCAATAGCCTGTAAAACTCCACTTGGAAGAGTGATCATTGCCAAATCCATGCTATAAAACACCAACCATTGTCTATTAAAGATCTCCATGCTATACTTGAATAAAAAGCAAATGGCACTTTCTGGTGGAGCACCAGGCTGACCTTTCCTGGAAAGGTGACCCTGGGCAGTGCTGCTGACATTTCCAAAGCACAAACCACCAGGAAGTCCATGGTGAGAGAAGGTAAAATAACACTGATCGCTTCTGAAGGTCATCCCGAATCACCTGAGGCTCCTTCCTGCGACAGACTTCTTTGTCACCTGGCTGTGTTACAGCTATTTTGTCAGGTTTTTTCCCCTCCAGATCTACATAAAATAAAGAAACCTTGAAAAGCAAAGGTTTGGGGAGGGGGGTGTAATTGTGCCTTCCTGTCATCTCATTTCTCTTCATTCTTTAGCTCTCTTATTTTCTGCTGTTCTCTTAATGTCAACCTCAAACCTTGTAGTCTTTAGTTTTGGGTGTTTCATAGGCAAAAGTGCCATCCACTAGAGTAAAGAAAACTTCCTGATGTGTCTCTCTTTAAACTTGTGGAACCTCATGCAAAATGCATGGATTTTTTCTATCTCTAAAATCCAAATAGTAAAAAGACCAGAAAGATACTTTTCTCAACAACCCCCCAACAAATGGGTTTTGACCTGAGGGGAAACCTTCTAAAAGTGCTCACATCTTGCTTAACTTGACATGATCCCAGCTCAGGAAAACACTTGGAAAAAACACTTAGATATGGGCAATGTTAATTTCTGCTTACTGCCAGGGGCAATAGTGTTTCGGGACTGAGACCCTGCATGTGCAGATCCCTAATTGTAATGAAAGGTATTCTTCACTGGTGTCCCTTAGATGCAGATAAGGAGGTTAGCTCCTTCCTATGACTTTTCTTCAGAAACATAATGTCTTCTACAGGTCTTCTCTATCTCATGGTATTATTAACTTGACGAGGAACTGCTTGGCACAGGATTATGCAGTAGGTAGTTAGTTGCTGTCAGTAGGGATATAAATGGCATCACAAAGGACATGTAGGCTATGCCTAGAAAAACAGATGGGATTTTGATTTCAGGAGTACTCAGGAAGATACTGACAGCTGGAAAAGTGGCTGTGATCATATCAATACTTTTCCTTCTATAAATGCATGGATGGGTGCAAACATATTTCCACAGAATTTGCTGTTGGTGACTATCCCTCGAACCTCTCCTCTGTTTAATCAAATGGAACTGGCCAGTGGATTCCCAGTTTAGCAGAGTGGCATGTAGACACTTCCATATACACAAAGATGTGTACATATACACTATTCTGCTCCCAGTCACAGCATGAATCTCCTTTTGCCAAGCTGAGGCTGCTGGACCTGTACTAGTAACTTTCTCTGTCTTCCTTGTGTGTGTCTGTGATCTGGACTACTCCCATGTGGAATTACAAGTAGGTAAGGAATCTCTGAAAGGCATTTTTTAGGAAACACTGCTCTCAGAGAAATGATATTTTCATCTGAAAGCATCCTGAGAGGGGAGTGATGGTGAATTTGTCCCATGTTATTGAATGGCTTCTTTCTGCAGCTGGCCAGGACCTTTTGTCTCCACTCTCCTTCCCTCTTTATGGTCCTTTCAGTTTCCATCAGTTTCTTGACAAAATCACCAAACAACTTCAAATATTTATAAGCATTTTAATTAAAAAAAAATACATTTAAAAAAGCAGATATAATATTTCATACCCTGCAATTAAAAAACTACTTTCATTTCGCTTAATGTCATATCTCATTCCTCCCCTTTCTTCTCTGGGCAGCAGCTTTGCAAGAAATCTCCTTTCCACCACACCGATTGTCGTTCAGGGAGCCTGAGAGATGACAGCAGGTTTGTCCTTTCTAAAAAGCATAGGGGAATGCTGAAGCAGCAGGGTTTGCTTTCGCTCCTGGAGCTCGGTGCAGCTTGCCTGAAAACAAAACAAGAGAGGAGCACATAGAAAGGAGAGAGAGGAAGAAAAAACGCAGCTTCTGTCTCTGGTGCTGACTCTGCTCGTGCTCTCCCTGTGCAAGGAAAGCAGACACAGCAAATATCCCTCCGAGCAACTCAGAGAGGGATTTTTACAAATGCTGTCTCTTTTCATGTGCTGCTTTTAGCTGCCCTTTGTAACCATGGGGTTCACGGATATCCTGCAAAGGGTGCTGGCATAGCCAAGCAAGATGTGCACTGCAGGAGTTAAAGGAGGAGAGAGCAGTAAAAAGAAGCTAGGATGGAGAAAGCTGGAGCGGATATGAGCACAAGGACCCTTGTGTGGGTCAGTGTTCAGGACTATGGGGAAGATTTCAGAGGTGTGTCCTTGTTGATGGCTGTTCTGCTGTCAGGGTCATGCCAATGAAGGTCCATTTATCATAGAATCATAGAATGGTTTGGGTTGGAGGGATCTTAAGATCATCCAGTTCCAACCCCCTGCCACGGGTAGGGGCACCTTCCACAGAGCAGGGTGCTCCAAACCCCTGTGTCCAACCTGGCTTTGAGCACTGCCAGGGATGGAGCAGCCTCAGTTTGTCTGGGCACCCTGTGCCAGTGCCTCAGCACCCACCCTCACGGGGAAGAACTTCCTCATATCCAACTTAAATCTGTCCTGTTTCAGTTAAAACCCCTTGTTCAACCTCTGATGAAGAGTCCCTGGATTATGTCCTAGGATATGCCAAGGTGAGCAGTTCAGAGCACAAACTTTAGAGCTGCAGCAACCAGGGCCAAACACTTCTCTTGGTTTTGGCTTCAGTTTCTCTGAGCATCTTGCTCTCTACTAAATGAGGAGGGCAGCACCCTGAGGGTATCACCCTGAGGACATTCTCTTGGAGACATCAAGCTTTATCCCAGCTGTTGAACTACATTTGGGACCTCACCTAGGAAGAGGTGAAAGGTGCCAGGCTGCCCTGCTGCATAGGCAAAGGGGAACAGGTACAAAACTATAGGTCTGTCAACATGAAACTATTCCCAGGGCTGGGCCTTCCTGAGCTGCCTTGGAAATTAAAGGATGTGCATGTTGAAACATGGGTCTCAGCCCTAGAGCTGTAGCTGTGCCAAACCAGAGGCAGACACCACCACGGAGACACAGCAGCTCCTTGGTCAAGCCTGGCTCTGTTTCTGCTGCCCCTCCTGACACCCTTCTGACTAGAGTTGAGATGTTGAACCTGTGGCTCATGAGTACAAACAGCTGCCAAGAGGAAGCAATATCAGCACAGTACAAAGCATGACATGTCTGGAGCCCTGCCTGGTGCCAAGCTATTGAGTTTAATGCTTGCAACAGGAAGCTGGCACCCCGAGAGAGCATCCACCTTTGGACTCATTAGGTCTGTGCTGGACAGGCTGATGGAGCACTGGTCTCAACTCTGGTCACTTGGATGGATCATCCTGACTTCAACGTACAAGCACCAGTCCTCAGTGCCCAAGGACTGAGACACCTGGGACATGCTCCAGCATGGCACCATCTCCTGCACAAGATAACAGAGAAGAATGAACAAGTCTTGCAGAGAGTCAGTGGACTTCACACTCAAAGATCTGTGTTTCATACATGGGCCACTCCCCTGGTGCCCTGCAGACCAGGATGCCAGCTGTGGTTTGCAAGCTTTGCAAGTTTCTTTCTGCATGCAAGATCAAACTTCTTGATAGCAGAGGCTCTCCTCTAGCACCCATGGCTGTAGTCAGACCTGACCTGATAAGCAAGGCAATCCCAAGCCTTGTTCTGGCATGCAGCATGATGAGAGCTGCTCTGTGCTCCGAAAGAGTTTGCAATTCCCCATACAAAGTGTCATTCAGTTCCAACCCAATAAAGCAGCAATTGCTATTTAGAAATGATTATTGAAAGCAGATTTATTAAGGATTAACAAGAGGAGTGTGGGAGTGATAAAAACACTTGCTAATCTTCAGGCTGGGCTGCTTTTGATGAGCAGCTAGAATCTGAAATAGCAAATAACCTTATCACATAAATCTGATGCAAGGCTTAATAAGGCAGTTATCATCTGTTTAAATATCAACTGATTATTAAAAACATACTCATTGAAAATTAACCATGTAATAGATGGTTATCAGTGACACTGCTTGTTTAAATAAATACACATGTTTTCACAAGCAATTGAGAGTCTGTTTGAAACCATAGCTTGTTTTAGTATTATTTTTTGGGTAATGCTGCAGAGCGTATTTGTTTGCTCCCCATTCCTGACATAACAGGGATGTTTGTCATTCCTAAGCTGTGTATGCTTAGCCAGCACGTAATCATAAGAACAATAATAATAACGCTGCATTTTATTTTGATGGCACCCACCAGCCACAGCTCTCTGGCTGTTCTGTAAACAAGAGGACTAATACCCAGAGAGCACTAAAACATCCATCAGAAAGAAAAGCCAAGCAGAGTTCAAAATCAAATGCAGCCCATGTAATTAAAGAAAAATAACAATGTGTGCTTAGGATGACAAGTTTTCCAAGTCTCCTTTGAAAGCAAAACAAGACGAGAACCCTGTTTTGTGGTGATCCAGCCAAAAGGCAGTAGGAGATGGGGGAAATTCAGGCTGCACAACAGGGAGTGTCTGCCAGGCTGGGTGGGCTCCAGCATGGGTGCAGTATGAGCTGGCTGGGCATGGTGGTCTCCTTGGGTCTTATCTTTATTTCACTGAGCAAAGATGAGGCTCTGAGAGATGAAATGCATTGGGAAGATTTGTTCAGGAAGCCAACAGCTTTTTAACTTGTATGTGATGATGAGGCCCTTAGTGACATGGGTTAGTGGTGGACTTGGCAGTCCTGGCGTAATGGTTAAACTTGATGAACTGAAAGGTCTTTTCCAACCTGGTTGATTCTATGATTTTTCACCCCTCCATCAATCCTGAGATTGGTGGGACCACTCTGGCATCTCCAAAGAAGAGGATCTTTAGTCACAGGGACTTTCACATTTTCAAGTTGTTATGGACTCACTGCTTGGCAAAAGAGATGATACAACATTTCAAAGCTCTTACTGTGGGCTTTTTCCATGGGAAAAATCTGATTATTTAATTTGCTTCTAGAATCAGAGCAAGCTCTGGATCAATGCTGCTACTTCTCTTCTCACTCTGAGTCCTCCACTCCTTTCCTTTCCTCCTTTCTACCATCAACCAACTGATCTCAACTGAGGTTTTTAGGTGTTGAAAACAAGAAGTTATTCCAGGTTTGTATTTGTTGAGTGTGTGGCATGCACAAAGCTGGTCTGACACAGCTTAAAAGCAAAATTACTGTCAGATGTACAACAGTTCACAGAGTATCCTGCATGATAGGTTTGCATGTGAATTGGTGTAAAACACTATCATCTGGAGTCATGTCCTCTGCTTACCTTAGAATGGTTTGTGTTGGAAGGGATCTTGAAGCTCATCCAGTTCCAACCCCTGCCACAGACAGGGGCACCTTCCTTTACAGCAGGTTGTTCCAAGCTCTGTCCAACCTGGCCTTGAACCCTACCAGGGATGGGGCAGCCACAGCTTCTCTGGGCCTCACCACTGTCACAGTAAAGGACTTCGTAATATATAACCTAAATCTCTCCTCTTCATCACCCATTTCTTCATTCACCTCAAACCCAAAGAATCTAAAAGACACTGCAGAGCTGTCTCTTTCTTCACCAACCCCAGGGATTTAATTCAGTTGCTTAATCATAAGCATAAAGCTGGTGGAGCTGGTCTGACAAAGAAGCTGAAGAGCGGTTTTGGTAGGAGGCTTGCCAGACTGGTCAAGGATGCTTTAAACTAGATGTGTTGAGGGAGGGGGCATCATTTCATCCCAACACACCCAGCCACTTGCCAGCACCAATCATAAAAGCTCAGAGCAATGTAGAGATATTCCAGCCAATGAGCCAGCTTCACTTGGAGCTCAGCTCCATTGCCTCTATACAAACGCCCCTAGCATGGGGAACAAACAAGAGGAATTAGAGACTTGTGCACATCTACGGGGGTATGATATAATTGGCATCACAGAAACATGGTGAGATGGTTCCTATGACTGATGCGTTGGAATGGAAGGTCACAGGCTTTTTAGGAAAGACAGGCTTGGTAGGCAGGGAGAGGGAGCTGCTATTTGTGTTAGGGATAGGCTGGAGAGTATGGAACTCTGTCTGGGGACAGGTGAGCAGACAACAGAGAGTTTGTGGGTCACGGTTAAAGGGAGAACCATGGTGGGAGACATTATTTTGGGGATCT
>JAOEHX010038489.1:0-10025 GCA_025448015.1 Bolborhynchus lineola | reverse complement strand
CCCTATAGGCCCCCTTCAGATATTGGAAGGCTGCTATGAGGTCTCCACACAGCCTTCTCTTCTCCAGGCTGAACAGATCCAACTTTCTCAGCCTGTCTTCATGCGGGAGGTGCTCCAGTCCCCTCATCATCCTTATGGCCCTCCTCTGGACTTGTTCCAACAGTTTCATGTCCTTTTCATATTGAGGACACCAGCACTGCACACAATACTCCAAGTGAGGTCTCACGAGAACACAGTAGAGGGGCAGGATCACCTCCCTCAACCTGCTGATCATGTTTTTTTGGTGCAGCCCAGGATGTGGTTGGCTTTCTGGGGTGCAAGCGCACACTGCCAGCTCATGCTCATTTTTCCATCGACCAACACCGCCAAGTCCTTCTCCACAGGGATGCTCTCAATCTCTGCCCAACCTGTAGCTGTGCCTGGGATTTCTCCGACCCAAGTGTAGGACCTTGCACTTGTCATAGTTAAACTTCATGAGGTTGGCATCAGCCCACCTCATGAGGTTGTCAAGGTCCCTCTGGATGGCATTCTTTCCCTCCAGTGTATCAACCAAACCACCCAGCTTGGTGTTATTGGCAAACTTGCTGAGGGCGCACTCAATCCCACTGTCCATGTCACCAACAAAGATGATGAACAAGAGCAGTCCCAGCAACGATCCCTGAGGGACACCACTCGTTACTGGCCTCCAGCTGGACATTGAGCCATTGAGCGCAACCCTTTGCTTGCAGCCATCCAGCCAGTTCTTTATCCACCGAGTGGTCCACCTATCAAATTGATGTCTCTGCAACTTACAGACAGGGACTTTTATGTTGGACAGTGTCAAATGCTTTGCACAAATCCAGGTAGATGAGAACTGTTCTACCCCTGTCCACCAGTTCCGTAGCCCCATCATAGAAGGCCAGCAGATTGGTCCTAATATAATAACACAGGACATACAAACAGATAATGACTGACAACCAAAATCAGATTTCATGAAAAGGGAAATTTTTTGATAGCACACTACAAAAAAATTAAAAATACTGCATAACAAGAAAAATTATAGTACCTGTTCAGAAAGATGACTTTTAGTGGGCCTTTGTTGGACTGTCTCCAGTGCCTCCATCTCTCTCTCACACTGGGAAGCCCAGAACTGGACAGAGTACTCCAGGTGTGGCCTTAGCACCAGTACTGAATAGAGGGGAAAGATCACTTCCGTCAATCTTCTGGCAGCACTCCTGAATGTAGCCCAGGGTAACAGCCTCTGTGGAAAAAGATATGTTGCTGGTGGATGTTCATCTGCTTGTCCATGAGGGCACACAGCTGCTTCTCTGCAATGCTGTTTTCCATCAGGTCATCTCTCAGCATGTACTGGTGCTTGTGGGTATTCCTCCCCAGGTACAGGGTTTGGCACTTCCCCTAGTTGAACATCCTGAGGTTCATGTCAGCCCATTTCTCAAACCTGTTGAGGTCCCTCTGGGTGGCAGCACAACCCCTAGTGTGTCAGCCACTCCCATTTTTCTGTCTTACGCAAACTTGCTGAAGGTACACTCTGGGCCATCAGTCAGATCAGTCAGGTTAATGAAGATGTTGAACAGGACTGGACCCACTACTGACCCATGGGGTACACCTTCGGTTTCTGGCCTAAGTAGACTTCATGCTAGGGATCATCTCCATCTGGGCCTTGTTGTTCATCCAGTTTTCAGTTCACCTCACTATCTGCTCATCCAGCCTATACTTCATCTGATTTTTCATGAGGATCTCACAGGAGAGAGTGACAAAACCCTTGCTAATGTCAAGGTAGACAATATACTCTCATCTACCAAGCCAGTAATTTCCTTGTTGAAGGTTGTCAGGTTGGCCAAACGTTACCCTTTTTGAATCCATGCTAATTACACTTAATCACTTTCATGCACCTGGAAATATCTTATTGCTTTCATAAGAACTGAGGTGCAGTTGACCAGCCTGTAGTTCTCCAGTAAGGGAAACTACATATAGTTCTTCTGTCTTACCCTCCTCCAAGATAGGAGTGATACAGCTGCGCAGTATCCACTGACTGATGAGCAACTCATCCCCCAGGAGTGATAGGTTCCTTCTGGATGACTCGCCCCATTTTATGTACTGAGTATGTTGTGGCATGGTATGGAACACCCCTTTGGCCAGTTTGGGCCAGGTGTCCTGTCTCTGCTTCCTCCTGGCTTCCCATGTCCCTTCTCACTGGCAGAGCATGAGAGACTGAAAAGTTCTTGATCACTATAAGCACTACTTAGCAACAACAAAAACACTGGTGTGTTACCAGCATTATTCTCAGATTAAAGCCTAACAGCAGCACTCTACCAGCTACTGGAAAGAAGAATAATTCTATTCCAGCAGAGACCAAGATACCATGTTATTATCTATGCTGTCGGTATTTCTGCCCAGGCACTTTAGCAAAACACCCCAGCATGCTGATTTCCCTGAAAGGGTCTGTTTTTCTTTCTTCACAGTAAAGCTTTCTAGGCACTTCCTTGCTTTCATGCAAGGAGGTGAATCTGCTTAAGCCACATTTTGTTGATTTTGTGTTTGCTTTCATTCACTTCATTGTGGGCACTTGTGAAACCTATCTGTCACTCACAGGGCTGTCGGTAACTCATCTCCTCTCCTGTTTATTTTTAGCATAAAGCCCTTCTTACCAAGTCAGTTATCCTACTAGCAATAATACCTTTTCCCTGACAGTTCCAATGGATCTCGCATCTCCCAGAACATAACTTGTCCAATGTTACAGAAGTGGATATGCAACATAGTACTTTCAAGAGGGCATGAGACTCCATAGCCCAAGAAGTCCTTTTACTTCATGTATTCCGGTAAATCAACTCTAACCTGCATTTATCAACAGAAGTTTGTTAGTTGCCTGCACTTTTGGCAACTAAACAGCTGGAAAAGGGCTATACATACCGGTATGACTTTTTTTTTTTTTTTTTTTTTTAATTTTAGCACCTCCAGTGCAAATTTGTGCCACCAAGTAGTATTACATTTTCAGTACAATGTGCTCCTGTTAATACTACCAATTCAGCTCAGTATCATTCTCATATGAGTCCTCTATAAATACTAACTAGAAAAAGGAAGTCTGAAGAGCAATTAAAATGATTTGAAAGAAAGAAATACTGAAAAAGAAAACTAAATTTTACAACTAAAGAAAACTAATAGACTACTGTGGAAGAATCCAAGGATTATGAAGAATTTGTTGATGCTGTAGAATAAACTAAGGATTATTTTAGAGTTTATTAATCTTTTTTAAAAAAAACCCTCAAAATATATGAAGAGCCTTAGTTAAACACAGAAAAAAAAATTAATAATAACAGAAGGTTAACATGGTAATCTAGTTGCTATAGTGACCATAAAACGTAAAATGAAACAGTGCCACTGCTGACTTGTACATAGTAGTAAAATATATAAGTGATTTCTTCACAGGAGAGACTCTATCATATTCGCAAATTGTAATGAGGTTAGTTAGCTCTTCGAAAACCTTCACACCAAACTACCCATTGGCTGCAGTATGCCACAGAAAATAACATACGAGCAGCACAGATGATAATGAGGTAAACACTCTCTTAGTGTGAGCAAATGTTATTTCACTTGGAGTCATGCCTGCAAATTAATCTTGTGCTGCCTTTATTCACATAGTAAGTCAGACTTACAAAACCAACTTTCAATCATATCTTAAGCATCCAGGCAGAAATGCTATACAGACAGAAAGGTAGTAGTTACATTTGCTTTCCTTATTTGACCACAGCATATAGGTTACTAGGCTTTTCCAGAGCAGTTGAAAAAATACATCTTTAAACTAAAGATGGGACCGGTCCACAAATATTTTGTTCACAAAAATTGGGTGGATTGGTCTGCATTTCACTGACACAACTCCTCTAAATTTTACTCATTCTGAATAAAATAAGCCTTTTTCTCCTATCCAGCCCACCAAGCTCTGCCAGTGCCAGAATTCAATCAGAATATCCTAAAT
Organism: Bolborhynchus lineola; assembly: GCA_025448015.1. NCBI lineage: Eukaryota > Metazoa > Chordata > Aves > Psittaciformes > Psittacidae > Bolborhynchus > Bolborhynchus lineola. The sequence goes on along the minus strand of JAOEHX010038489.1, from coordinate 6,052 downwards.
ATCAAAATGTTGCATGTGTTTCTTTAGACAAATGAGTATTCCAGGAATGTTTTTACAAAGATGTTACTAATTCAATATGGGAAGATTCAGCTTTGTGGCTTACTCTTGAAAAATTAGTCTCATTTTTGTAGCTACTGTAATTTGTAGTCATAGTAATTTATGGTGCTATTTTGCAGCCAATTAGTACAATAAATGCCATAAAATATTCTGTACTCTTTACTGAAGTCACTTTCAATGGTGCCTTTTGTCCACCGTTCTGAATTAGCTTTTCCTTGAAGGCCTTGTCAATATCAATATAGGTTCTCTGTCTCAGCAAGTTACCTTTAGCTTTCCGTATTGTAGTGGTACTGCTGCCACTCCAGTGAAGATTCAGCAAGAGTGCGTACACGTAATTTTTCATCAGCTCTTCAGCCATTTGTGTATTTATGATCTGGCCAATGAAAATATGTTTGAGCAATCTATTTTCTGACATACAAGGACATGTGGTGATACTACAAGGGGTAATGGTAGATTTAGATTAGATGTTAGGAAGAAATATTTTACTGTCATGGTGGTGAGGCACTGGCACAGGTTGCCCAGAGAAGCTGTGGTTGCCTCAAACTTGGCAGTGTTCAAGGCTAGATTGGATGGGCCTTTGAGCAACCTAATCTAGTGGAATATGTCCCTGCCTGTGGCAGGGTGGTTGGAAATAGACGAACATTAAGTTCCCTTCCAACCCAAGCTGTTATATGAATCTAAGATTCAGATGCCTTGACCAGTGTATTTGTGTTTAAAGTATCACACAGCTGTGCTGCTAATCTCAATATTCAGAACTATATTCTGTCACTTTATATGAACAGAATCATTCATGCAGACTAATGCAGAAAGTATTGAGATATTTATTCTGATGCCTGCAAGTTTCTTAACTTCTGCATGTTACATTAAACTGGCTTTGAAAGATGAATAGAGCACACTTTCATTCAAAATGTTTTCTTTCTCCATAATAGAGAGATGTGGGTTTATGTCCCAAAACAGAATGTGAATTAATCTGTATTGTCATCCATGCATATTTTATCAGCTGTCTTGTCAACCTAGCTAAATTCTTCCACAGATTTTTGCATTATTCAGTGGTAATGTGTAGATCTAACTGACTTTTCAGCATCTTCTAGCTCTTCAGTGTTGTGAAGCTGGATGAGGACCTTAATTTCTTTTATGATGACTTGCAGGCTTAGTTGCTTGTTCTTGTGATCAAAAGAGTTGATGATATATGGCATATATCCTTATATCTGTATAATCATTGGAAAAGAACAGCCCACGATACAGCAGTTATATAAATTTTGATTTGGCACAACATCTCTCTCATGTATATGCTGACAAATACAGATCCCATTATGCCAACTCAAGTATGAATGAAGGAATTATTTTCTGAAAACTTGTAAAAGGCTGATAGCTGATAGTACTGAAGGTTTTGGGTGGATGACCTAAATGTTTTGTTCAATTTCCCTTGCTGTACAAGTCATATCAGCTTGTGGTACTATAGCATTGTGGTGCCCAGTAAGCACTGAAGCACCACACAGCCACTTGTTCACTATCCCTGCCGCCCTGGTGGAATAGGAGAGAGAATCAGAAGAGTAAAAGTGCAAGAACTCATGGCTTAAGATAAAGACAGTTTAATAGGGAAAGATAACTCTGTCCATGCAAGTAAAGTAAAAAAAGGAATTCATTTACCACTTTCCATCAGCAGGTCTGTTTTCAGCCATGTCCAGCATAGCAGGGCTCCATCATGCATGATTGTTACTTCGTAAGACAAATGCTGTAACTCTGAATATCCCCCCTTCCCTGTTGACCCAGCTTTATATGCTGAGCATGAAGTCTCCTATATTTCTATATTTTTGTGGGAATATCATATATTTTTATTGAATGGCTCTACTGCAGCTGTTTAGGAGTTTGAAGCATATTACAAAGGTACTGCTACTATCCGTTTCTTTATGGGTAGCTTAAGTTACATTTAGCATTTTTTCAGAAATGGTAGATGAATGATTTAATGGTATTGCATTGTTCACTTTTCATTAGTGATTCAGGATTTCTTATCCATCGGTTGACAGAATTTGGTAATCTTAATTGAAATGTTGTGCAACAGCACCATCATAGGGCATATACAATTTAAAACGACTGTAGAATTGTTTGATGTGATACCATTTTGCATTTTTTGACATTTATACGTCATAAGTATCTTTAAACTTTCATTTATGGTAGGCAGTATTCCTGTTTGCCAATTTTTACATTTTACTCAAGATTTGCACAATATTTGTACTTCAGCAGTGTTCAGATAAAATAATTTTAAACCCCCCAAAAAAACGTGTCTCACATTTGATTTTGACAAAGCAAAGGACCTTCTCTGAGGTAGAGCATGCTATCTGACTTGCATCCTGACTGACAAAAATCAAAGGAATATAACATAAATTCATCCCAACAACATCTACTCCATCCTTCTTCTCCAGAGCAGGACCAGCTATATCTGCAACTTGCCTTATAAGCAAAAATATTTTCTTCTATTAGGGTACTATTAGATAACTATTAGTATCTATTAATATCTATTAGATAACTGCTGTATATTTCCTAATCAGTATCCTCCTTGTCTTTGTTTTAGCACTTCCTGTCACAAAGATATTTCTTACCATGAGATACTCGTCTGTTATGACCCTAAAAAGAAAGGCAGTCAGACTCTGTAAAGTTGTAGGATAAATGACGCTTTAAAATTCTACCTATGCAGGTTAACAAAACAAAGGAAAAGAAAATAGTATAGATAATCTTATATCCCTATAGATTTTGATAGCATTGAATGGTACTCCAAGCAGTGAACAGCACTCCATGCTGACCCTGTTCATGGAAAGAGTTACTCTATTTTGGTCATTCAGGCTATCACAGGATTTTCTTGGAAGGAAAATGTTGAAATCTGGCTTGTCCTTAAAAATTGCCATCACATCATCCTTAAACTTTTTTTTTTTTTTTTTTTCTTTAGCCAAAATCAAGTTCATTCAAATTGACTTTGTAAATAATTTTCATTTAACTTTTGATATTTCTCTTTACTTCTTTAAGCAGGACTTTCTGTAATGACACACTTTTTCCCTCTGTTTTTTAAACCGATCCAGTATTCTAATTGAGATAGAATCAGATTATGTTTTTCTTCAACTATTTATGGAAATTGGTGTCAAATTCACTATTAAATTTAACATAAATGGCATTACAAGTGTTGTTGTCCATCATAAGCCTAGACTGGTTTGAAAAGATTTGTAGCTTACTGCTCCATGTTGTCTTATTTTTTTCATTATATGCTGTCTGTGTTATCTTCTGGGTGCTTGCAAATAGCTAGATTATTTGACATTATCCATTTCATCTTTTATAAAAATAAACAGCATTGAGAATGGCTTCCATTAATTTCTTCTTCTCTGCTCTTCTGAGTAATTGAATCTGAACCCTTTAATTTCTTACAACTGGTATTTAAATTGCAATTGTCAGGCATCCTGTGACATACAGCACCCCATAGGTTGATCATCTGGCAATCAAACTGCGTGATACAAGGGTAGTTCTGACATTTGCAAATTCTGAATTGCCTCACAATGATCTATCAAATTTGTATGCCTAGACTGTGTATGAGTCCAGAATTTTTGCTTGTCAGCTTGTCAAAGAACTGTAAAACGATGAGCACCCGAAACTCAGTCAGATACTACATTTATTTTCTTCCCTAAAACTAAGCTTACTTAGATACTCAGTTTAAATAGGAAGTCAAGGCCTTGTTGTTTCATGCCATCAATTTCATGGCACTGTAAAGATACAGTCTTCTGATCCCCAGTGTTCATTCATGACTGCGAGTGTATTACCTCAGTAGTAGCAAAATAACCAGGTGGGTCTTCATAACACCAACACCTACCAGTTCCTTAGGTTGGGAACTTTCTTGTCAGTAATCATGTACTTGGTCTTTTTTTTAACTCCATTTTGTCCACCAAAGTAGCTTCAGGCTCTTCCAAATCAAATTTGCTGGCCAAACATTTCTAAATTGCAACTATGACACCTGCATATCACTTTTCCTTTTTTTCTGCATTGTGAGAGTTAATATAGTCAAGAGTAAAAGGAATAATGAAGTACTGCTTTAGAACTACTTGCATATTATATGATCTGGCAAGAAAAAAAATACAGAATCCCATTCAAATTTTCTGTGGCTGTTAATTACCTGCTGATGTAGCTAATTGAAAAAAGTGGGTAGTAAAGTCTAAATTGTTGCCTGAATTTGGTCAATTAGTATAATTTTCTCATATTTAATACTATAAATTGTAGAAACCTGTACAAATTTGCCTTATTTCGAACCTGCCACAGGTGCCCATTGCTCAGAACTGCAATAGTGCCATACAGGGATAATGGCTGAGTGAGCCTTTAGGTTTCTGAGCCTTTAGGACTTCACAAAGTAACGCTGTTGCCATAATTTGTATCCAAAATCCAGCAGGCATCTAGGACTTGTTGGAGCAGGTCCACAGAAAGGCCGCTGAAGTCATTGGAGGGAGAGTGTACCTGACTTGGGAGGACAGGCTGTGAGATTTGGGAGTGTTCAGCCTGGAGAAGAAGTCTCTGGGGTAATGATTCAGAGCTACAAAAAAGGGAGATTCAGACTAGATAGGAGGAAGAGATTTTTTACAATGAGGGTGGTGAAACACTGGATCAGGTTCTGTGGAAGCCTTCAAGGTCAGGTTGGATGGGAATTTGAGAAACTTGATCTAGTTGAAGATGTCTTGCTCATTGCAAAACACATAGAACTAGATGACTAAAGTTGATTGCCCAAAGAAGTTGTGAATGATCCATCACTGGTAGTGTTCAAGGCCAGCTTGGACAGAGCCTTGAGTGACATGGTTTAGTGTGAGGTGTCCCTGCCCATGGCAGGGAGGCCTAGAACTTGATGATCTTAAGGTCCTTCCTATTCTATGATTCTCTGACCTGTAGAGACACCTTCCAACCCAAGCAATTCTGTGATTCCCTGACCAAAATTAAAAACTATTCTTAAAAAAAGTAAAGCAGAGGGGAAAACATTTTGCTTGTAAAGAAACCAAAACTTCTTTATTTATACAAAAAAAATGTTCCTTTCATACAAATAATTTTTTGCAACATCAAGAAGTTACTGATTCACATTGATTGTAGTGCTCAAAAAGCATGAAACTCTTTAAATAGCTGTTATTGACACTGTCTCACGTGGCATCCTTGTCTCTAAATTGGAGAGACATCAATTTGATAGGTGGACCACTTGGTGGATGAAGAACTGGCTGGATGACCGCACTCAAATTGTTGTGCTCAATAGCTCAGTGTCCAGGTGGAGGCCAATAACGTGCGGTGTCCCTCAGGGATCAGTGTTGGGACCGCTCTTGTTCAACATCTTTGTTGGTGACACGGACAGTGGGATTGAGTGCGCCCTCAGCAAGTTTGTCAATAACACGAAGCTGGGTGGTTCGGTTGATACACTGGAGGGAATGAATGTCATCCAGAGGGACCTTGACACACTTGTGAGGTGGGCTGATGCCAACCTCATGAAGTTTAACTATGGCAAGTGCAAGGTCCTACACCTGGGTCAGAGCAATCCCAGGCATAGCTACAGGTTGGGCAGAGATTGAGAGCATCCCTGTGGAGAAGGACTTGGGGGTGTTGGTCAATGGAAAAATGAACATGAGCTGGCAGTGTGCGCTTGCACCCCAGAAAGCCAACCACATCCTGGGGTGCATCAAAAGGAACATGACTAGCAGGTCGAGGGAGGTGATCCTGCCCCTCTACTGTGTTCTCGTGAGACCTCACTTGGAGTATTGTGTGCAGTTCTGGTGTCCTCAAGATGAAAAGGACGTGAAACTGTTGGAACAAGTCCAGAGGAGGGCCACGAGGATGATCATGGGACTGGAGTACTGCCCGTATGAAGATAGGCTGAGAAAGGTGGATCTGTTCAGCCTGGAGAAGGCTGTGTGGAGACCTCATAGCAGCCTTCCAATATCTGAAGGGGGCCCTATAGGGATGCTGAGGAGGGACTCTTCATTAGGGACTG